>JAJHUR010139876.1:53030-113100 GCA_027495735.1 Lutjanus campechanus | reverse complement strand
GGAATAACAATAATAATAATAAAAATAATGCAATAATTGACTTTGTATATATGTGTGTGGCACTATTAACTATAGTAAGTTAGGGCAACAACACAATTTATAGAGTTTCTGTGTACGATAGCTGACATGATGGGATGAGAATGTAACTTCCAAACATTTAGAGAGGAAACAACGTGTCTCAGTGCAGTTAGATCATACTAAGTGACTCTTTCTTTCAGTGTGAGAGCACACTTTAAAAAGAGAAAACATCAGACAGTCTCAGGCTGGGACAGACTTACCTGGCCTTGTCAGCACCATTTGTCAGCAGAGTGCTGATCAGTAACTCCTGTCCATATCTGGCAGCAACATGAAGAGGGGTATTTCCAAACATATCAACACAGTCAACCTCCCCACCTGTGTGTAGAGGGAGAGTGAAACCTGATGTGTCAGTTGAGGACATGCTCTTACATTCAAGACAAAGTACAGTACCAGTCAAAAGTTTGGACACACTTCTCCTGCAGCGTTTTTTCTTTATTTTTATAAGAAATGGTTCAGATTAAACCAACAGTATGACAAGCTGTCATCAAAGCAACAGGTGACTAGTTTGGAAAACCTAAAATATCACAGCACAAAAAACTTTAGCACACTTGTACATCGACAGGTGTGTACAAGAAGACCACCTGTCTTCGACACTAACAATCAAAGATTTAATGACAACACTGTTAATAAGTCTTTCATTGCAAGTGCAGAAGACAGTATGCAACAGTCTTTTTTGCTTTTTAAGAATCTAAAGTAAAGCAATTTTCCCATTGTTTCCCCATTTTTGCTTAATACAGAATTCCACATAATTACATATTTCATAGTTTTGATGTCTCAAATATTAATCTACAATGTAGAAAAATAATAAAAAATGAAGAAGAAACACTGAATGAGAAGATGTGTGCAAACTTTTGACTGGTACTGTATATTGTGAGGTAACAATTTCCATTTTTCAAAATCAATCATGTCACAAGAGGATATTGCGGATAGTATTTTTTGTAGTTTATGTTACCGTTTTGGATCAGAATCTGGGAGCCTGTGAAGCGCCCGTGCATAGCAGCCATATGCAGAGGACTCTTCCCTTCTTTATTCTGTTGAACAGTGAAAATGAAAACAATATGCGTCGTTAAAATACTGGCATATATCATCATAATCTGCACACTTAATCCTCTGACCAATGACTGCAATCCAGTAATACGTAATTTTTATTTCTTATTTTAAAACCAGCTCTTTACCTGCACATTGACATCGGCACCATTGTTGATGAGCAGCTCCAGACACAGCACCCCGCTGGAGGAGGCAGCAGCCAGGTGCAGCGGCGTGCTGCCGTAGTGGTTGGGCTGATTGATGTTGGCACCACTGTTCACCAGCTCAGTGGCTACAGTGTCCTGCCCCGTGTGACAGGCCATGTGGAGCGCTGTGTTCCCAAAAGCGTTGGGTTCATCAGTCTGAGAGGAGATGGAGGAGAAAAACAACTGATGAGTATAAAATGAAACATGTCTGGTGATTTGAAAGCATGAGAAACTTGGTTGGCAGCCCAATAAATATTTAAAGTGTTATGAGTGTTAAGAGATGAGTGACTCTGCAGATGATGCCGGGAGGCATCTCAAAAGAGAAGGAGAAAAGATTTGAAATGAACTTGGCTTGTTCAAAGAGAGACTGCTGCATTATATACTTTGGTACTACTAGATCAATAAAAAGGCAATAGCTTGGTATCAACAACTGATATACCCGGGGAATAGACTGAAATTTATGTTATAGAGTAGGAAGGGGCCAAAACCAACATTTAAGGACAACATTGAGGCAAAAAGTAGATTAAGAAATATGAATGAAGCAGCAGCATAATAAGTGACATATTCAATCAACATGAAACAACTCAAGGAGCTCTGCAGGACACCAATATTGATCCTATATTACATTATTTATAACTATAGACTGCTGTTTTTGGGGGGTGGAACTGAGCAGAGTGTTGCCTGATATCTTAATTCTGACTTTGAAACAAAGACAAACATCTAAAAATACTCTACAAACCCTGTGTAGCAGGATCAAGCATATTTAATAATATTGCCCTTCACAGAACATGCAGTACGTAAAATACATAACAGCTAGAGCTGCAACAATTAGATGACTAATCAACTGACAGAGAAATAATGTCAAATATTTTGATAATGGATTAACTGTTATTGATAGAAGTTATTCATGCAAAAATAACAGAAAATTCAGTTTTTAGCCTCACGATATGGAGATGTTCTCCTTCTCTTTTTTTTGACATCATATGAAATCGAATATCCTTGGATTTAAGAAAACAAGATATTTAGACATTACCTTGGACATTCAGACAGATTTTCACTATTTTCTGACACTTTACAGACCAAAGAATGAATCAATTAATCTAGAAAATAACTGGCAGATTAATTGATAATGAAAATACTGCAGCCCTAATGGCAGCTATAACAATTTGTTACAAGCCACTTTACCTCCACCACCAGTCTCAACAGATATTTGACCACATCCAACTGTCCACCGGCAGCTGCGGCGTGGAGTGGAGTGTAACCTTTTTTGTCTTTGCACGTCACATCACCGCTGTGAAACACCAGCAGCTTCACAACCTCCACATGTCCTGAAAGAAGAGCTTCACACTTAATACAAGCATCGGGCAATGCACACACATCACAGCACACCAAACTGTCCTGCTGGCCTGTTTGCAAACTGTACAGATAGATAGATCTTTATTTGTCTGACCCAAAGGGTGTCAGAAATTTTTCTTTGACAGGGCTCACATCACTTTCCACAAACACATATGCACACACAAAACACAAACACAGTCAGAGCCGTGTCAGGAGTCGCTATGGCAGAGTAGCGCCCCCTATTTCCAAATAGGGGGCTGTTACATTTACCCAGCCACAGTATACATACGCTCATCGCCCAGCAATATCCCAGACAAGTGTCAAATTCTTGGTTTTATGGTAAAATCATATTGCAGCACCCTTCGACTTAAACTTTACTGACCAGCTACAGTTGCTAAGAGTCAGTTCTCAGATCTTTGTTGGGTGTTGGTTAGTTTGCAATGATCTGTTCTTCCTTACATTTATGTAAGAGAAAGTTGTTATTCTGGGTTTAAGTGATAATATATGACAGCACTTACCAAGGTATGCAGCCCAGTGGATTGCCTGCCTTTCCTTCTTATCTTTGGCACTCGCATTAGCACCTTTGCTCAGGAGCAAGTTCACCATCTGCCGAAATGTAATAACTGGATCAACCAGTGTCAATCTACTCCTCCAATGGAGGCACCAGTGTGTCTTTACAACAGTTTAGCAAACATGCTTGAAGATTTATTCTAACAGGGCTCTAGATATATTTTGGTTACACAGAGGTGAAAATATTGTGTGAAACTAGACTAAAATATATTATTACACAAATGCCTTTTTCCACAATGATGGACAAACTGCCAGAAACCAAGAACATGTCTCAGTTATCATTCACTTTCATAAAACTAACCTACTTTCCAGCATTGATATTTATTGAAATGACAACTATCAAACATAAAAGTTCAACAGTTATCAAACAAAAGCAAGACACTGGTTAATTCTATCAACTTTCCAGTTTACCTGTCTATCGCCACTGTGTGCTGCATGATGCAGTGGCGTCCTTCCTGACTTGTCAGCAACATCCAGGCTGCACACATGTGGTATCAGAGCTGAAGCGCAGCCTGCAGCCCACTTTCCAGCTGCCATGTGTAATGGTGTTTGCCAGAATTTGTCCCGTGAGTTCACCTCTGCTTTGTGCTTTAGTAGCAGCCCCACAGCCCTCTGAGGAACAACACCAAGTTCAAAGAAAAACAAAGTCAAACATTAAAATCTGGTGGTCAAGTCCTCTGAAAAATCCTTCTCCCTCTGCGTTATGAAATGGTAACATACTTCATTTCGAGAGGCAGCTGCTCGATGTAAAGGAGTCAGCAAACCCTGGTCCTTAGTGTTGACTTTAGCACCTGAAACAGAAAGCAAAGATAGGCTTTACTTTTTGAGTGTTTGTAAAAAACATACATTCATGTCATTGATATTAGGCTTCCTATTTATTCTAACATATTTTAAGTGAGACAAATAGTTTTTCTACCTGAGGCAATAAGTAGGTCCATAATGTGGACATCGCCCAAATAAGCAGCAGCATGAAGTGGTGTGCTTTGTTCTTGGTCCTGAGCAAAACAAAAAATCAATCAAAATCAAACAATGAAGTGGGCAGCCAACACATTTTCTTACATTTTATCAGATTATCTTTGTATCATATAAATCTCTCGTTATATTTTGATTCCATGCATTTGCAGTTAATGCGCACTTTGAGCTTTTTAAAACTCTGGTTCGACATATTCATATGAAACATTTTATCAAATTGGCTTTTCCCATCAAATGTGTCCAGAAAGTAACCAAAAACACCCAATTCCTAATTTACAATTGTGCTGGCAGTCAACAAACCCATTGCAAGAAGTTTACAGTCGCTGAAGTGATTGTACAAGCTGAATATACATCTTTAACCCATCTTTAATACATTTAAAGATACCCAACCCAAAATATAACACATATTAGCTATAATAATATTTGATTTGCCAGATTGTGGTAAAGTATACAATCTGAATTCTTAGGCATAATGCTCAATTAAAGCCAACATATATTCATGTTTTTTGATGTACCTTACACAAAAAACTAAATGAACATTTGAAGAGTCAGAACTGTTGTGGTAATATTGATGTAAGTTAGGTTTGATTCGATCAAAGCTGTGGATTATTAAATCATCATCAATCTTTGCTCACTAACTCTGAGCCTTTCTTACTCTCAGGTGTGCATAAACTACAGGTTACAAATACAAACAGGTGAAAAAAGGAAAAAGAAAGAAGAAAAATGTATATACTGTATTGTTGTTGATTAAAACTTAATACAATTTGTAATTATTATAAAGTAATTATTATAAAGTAGTTATCAGTTGTCAAAAAGACAGGTAAAAAAAATCTATATCACGCATCACAAAAATATGATAACAAAAAAAAACAAGAAAAAAAAAACATCATTGCCAAAATAAGTGTGTGGTAATATTACCAGTGAATTGACATCTTCATTGTGGTCCAACAAAAATGTCACTTCTTCTGTGTTTCGGCTGAATATAGCCTGGACCAATGGAGACTGAAAGAGATTTGACATTTAAAATGGCATTAAAATTAAATGCAGTTCAGATCATTTTCCAGATGTTTTAATATTTATTCAGAAAGAAGCAAACTGTGAAAGCAGTGATAAAACACAATTTGAACTGAAAAGCTTTCATCAGCAAACTTGGTGAAACTTGGTCATGAATACATTCATTACTTAGCTGGTGTACCAATAAAATCTCTTCTCTGTTCAAATCCAGGAATAATGTCAAAGTTTAAATTTACTTGTCAGAAATATGGGTATATTAATGGTTATTATGCAATTTGCTTCACTAAAGTTAAGGACATCACGTCAAATTCAGAGCATTTTTATTGTATTAGCATTAACTTGACTGAACCAAATAAGAAGACTACATTGTTTGAATCATGCAAAACTTCTCGTGAATGTTTAAAGATTTTTCTTGGAAATTTAGACATGACTCAGCACGATCTGTTACCCACAGATGGCACAAAGCAAACTTGGTTATGCAGTAGATAAATATGGATCCATTTAAACACTGATGCTGTTTGTTTGGCAGCAGGGTTTGTACTTCATGTACCAGGGAGCCCGGTGACCCCAATGATAAGGTCTCGGTGCATTACAACATTGAAACATCGAACATCAAACTGAAACTTAGTCTAGTTTTGCATGACAGTTATTTTGTAACATTAACTAGCCTTGTAGCAAACTTTGCTCGACATGTCGCTAACATGATTAGCCAGCTGTGTTCAGTGTTGGAGAGTATTGTAGAGTATTGTTCATTATTTAACGTTAAGATAGTCAACAGGAAAAGCTTTATTTACTACCTGGTCCTTGATATTTCTTAACTCCATGTCCCAATCACTCTGAAAGCTCCTTCATTGAGACTGAGTGTTGAGTTGACTACATGTCACTCTGTAGCAGCTTCTTAGCTTAGCTTTAGCTTAGTTAGCTGATGGCTGGGATATGTGATGTGTAGTTAGTTGCCAGAATATCGCGAGACAAGCTATACAAACGTGATTTGGAGGCATCAATATAAACTTGCCAGGGATTTGTGCTAATGTGTAATAATGTCCTTTTCTGTATATTAGCATGGGTTTGCGTTGTTTTGATTTAAATAATAAATTTATTAAATAAATCTTAGATATTACTTTATTGTGAACCTGACAAAATGACATCTTCATAAGAGTAATTTTAATAAAGTTAATAAGCTTTATATTAAATCATAAAAAATATCCAATATTCCAATATCTGTGGAGTGGAGTCATAGGAGTGCTATACAAAAGAATAAATCTGTAAAAGAATGAGAAATTACACGTGGAAATAGAAAGTGGGATAAATATAATACTAAATAAGTAAATAAATTCATGTGGAAATACAAAGATAAATAACTAAGTATAAAACAAATAATTATAAGCATTTTCATTTATGTGTTACATTTGGTTGTTCATTTGTTCCTGTATATATTTATTTATATATTTAAATAGATACATCTATTTTTGCATATAAATTGCTGTTTTTCTGTCTATCTTTTTAATTTCTCATTTTCATATTACGTCATATATTTATTTTAAGCCCTTTATTTTTTTTCCTTATTTATTTTTTTCTCTGTTGCTTTTGCTTTTCTCTATTGCTTTTGCTATTCTTGGCAGAGTTAATGTGTTTATCTGAGTGTTCAAGACAAAAATATGGAAAAGTAAAGGGATAAAAATGAATTAATAACATTATGTAAAATAAATTAATTTTTTAAAAGTACAAATATATATACAATATACTGAGTAAGAGTAATACATAGTAATTTTAGCCATTTAAAAAAATATATACATAAATATGTACTGAAATAAATAACTTAATTAATGTGAAAATAAATGAAAATTATTAGAATTAATTAATATTTTATTTGTTTTTATATTTCCCAATTATTATTCGCTCATTTATTCCTTATTTATTCCTCATTATATTTAGGGGTCCGAGCAGTGTTGCTCGCTGCGGAGCCCTATTGTTTTTGTTCTGAGGATTCTGTCTTTCTTTCTTTCTTTCTTTCTTTCTTCTTCTTCTTATTTATTATTTTTGTTTGTGCTACATAAATGAGATGAAAACCCACCAAAATTGGCAGGTGGCTTGCAAATTTGACCTACTACTCAGGCAAAAAAAAAAAAGACACTCATTTACCTCAAGGTGGTGGTGTAACAATAAAGTTGATGTTTTTGTAATTATTTTGACAAGGGCTTGGTGTAGACTCAACATTCTTGAGTATTCTTGAGTGAATATGGCTGCAATTTATTTTATAAAGTTACCAAGAGTTCTCTAAATGTTTTTTTTGTTTTTTTGTTGTGCACAGTTGATTGATTGATTGATTGATTGATTGATTGATTGATTGATTGATTTAAAGACAAAATATTTCACCCTATGAAGCATTTTTTTCACTAGGGGCCTTGTTAATGAATTGATAAGTGAGTAAAAAAAATTGTAATCCTTCTAATAATCCCCATTTTTATTAAATGTATTTGTAATCGAATTACATCATTTACATCAATTACAGTTACCTTTTACAGTTTACCTTTACACTAATTTGCTGAGTAGCCTATAACTTGAATTAATATTCAAACATTTAATCTGCATATTTGTAGCCAATAAGGCTCTCAGATTGCAAACAGGCCAGTGAACACCAGTGGGGTATTCCATCAACATGGATAAAGCAAAATCCAAACTTATTTTGATACATCTGGCTGATTTAACTGAGAGCATTATTCCATGACAGTGGCTCACATGAATCCCTGCTCAATAACCATGGTAACTTACACCACTGAACCAGTCTGTTCTGTAGCAGGTATAGACAATCTTAATTTAGCTGTGTGTCTGACAATTCCTGACGGGCAGAAACAGAACCACAAAAGACGGTTCCCACAAGTGTTATTTGTGCTCCTGTCACTTATGTCCATGTTGAAGTTCAGACCTTTCTCGGCCGAGTATAATTTTACCTGCGTATTTTATTTCCAGTGGAGGTATTAATTTAAAAAACAGTTAAGAAATCATGTCTTACACTTACACTTTCTTCAACGGCCAACATTAGGCCAAAGTTTTATTCATTCATTTACTTGTTCAAGCTGTGAAGACAAAAAAACAAAAACAAACAAAAAACAAAAACAAAAACAAAAAAACATTAAATACAGTCCAAACCACGACGTTCTGCTTTATTTAAATTTAAACCTCCCCAGTTTCTTTAACGCCAACTTTAACTATTTGAATTTTAAAATGTTCTGCTCCATGTCTGGTTTCTGACTTTCAATGCCAGTGAGCAGGTGATGCTTGTAAATCAAATGAGTAATGTGAAAGAGAAAACTTTTTTAAAGAGTAGCTCATCATGTAGCTGGTAATAAAATGAACAGTTGCTGACTTATACCGAAACCTTTAGGATAACCTGACAGACTAAACGCAGGGCAAATCACGCAACATTCGTTACCCATTGACCAATCAGAGTCGTACCGTATTATTGCACATGCGCATCGTGTTTTGAACTTAGAGTTGACATGGAACGATACGACTTCGCCGGAATTTAGCTTGATAACGTGCTACTTAACCCAGCTACCTTAAGATTTACATAGATGGCGTCAGTTTGAAAGCAGCTTTAATCGTCAAAACACAACCTGCCATTTCACCCTCCCACAAACTATACCCAGGTAAGGACGTTTTCATACTTTGATAAGGCTAACGTTAGCCATTCAACCAGACAGCTAATGGAAACTTGTTAGCTTGATCATACACAGTAACAGTTCACTGACAGTGTAGGTGTTAGCACACTAGGGTTTGTATAATCGGGTTCGATGGAGGGTTTTGAAGGTAATGGTCAAGGCTTCACGTATCTACTGTATTAATTAGTGGGCAAGCTTGGTCTACTTCTTAGCTAGCTGGTTCAAGTGCAGCAACATCACCATGTAGCTAACTTGTCAGGACAAGAGGTCAAATGTGTTAAGTTCTGCTTAGCTCCTTAATGTTATATCTCTTCACTCTGGGAGGTTTGGTGTGTTCCACTTAAATGCAAAATCCAGTCTTCAACAGAATGTACTCTCTGTACTTTAGTAATTACGAAAGGTAAAATCAACGTGTTGATTCACGTGTCAGAGCTGAATGATGGAGTCATTAGGTGACTCTATCATTCAGCTTGGTGATTCTGGATTTGACCCATTAACACTTAAAGTTAGTTAAGTTAGAAAAGTAAAAGTTAGTTATAATACTCAGTTATATCATCATCGTCATTAGAGTAGTCCAAATTCATCATGTAAAATTGTGCAGTACAATATTTTACAAATAATATGTTAATTAGCTTATTAGTAGGGCCTTCACGATATACAAGTTTTGAGACTGATAAATTATAATTAAGTTCTGATATCGGTATATCAACTGATATTTTTTATATAAAATATATTATACAGACAGAATAAAATAAAATATTTACACATATCTACATTTATGATATATACTTGCGACATTTACAGTTTAATAATAAACTTTATGATACAAAATTATAACAAAGTACTGAAAGTAAATTTTCACCAGGATTTTTTAAAATGATTATAAATAACTATAAATAAAGACAAACCAACAAATAGAGCAAAATATATGAATATATTAAACTTGAATTAAGAAAAGGGGTCAAATATACATAAAATACTGCCTATATCCCCTCTCTCTGCCCTATTTCCTGTCTACTCTCCAGCTGTCCTGTCAAATAAAGGCAAAAATGCCCAAAAAATAACTTAAAAAATGCTGCTTATAAAGGGAAAGATTAAAACCATCTGCATTATGTTCTGTAAAGTTATAAGTTTTCATATAGGTGCAGACAACACATATCGGTCAATTAATATTATCTGCTAATTATTAGATAATTGTCTGTGAAATTTTTTTTAGCAGCCGTGTGTGTGTGTGTGTGTGCGTGCGTGTCTTTCAGAATCTTGTGTGAAAGGGGTTATGAAGAAGAGAGAGAGTGAGGGCTTCTAGTATAGAAAAGTAGCACACACCAGAGGTTGTGGTGAGGTGCTGATAACTGGAAGAGGACTTGATAGTACGTCCTACTTTCAAGAGAGAGAGTTTCTGGCACAACCTCACCTAGTTGCAAAGTGCCTGGAAAAGGAAAGGCGCCCATATTGTTCTTAATATTAATACTATTTCAAGTGTTGCTGTGGTTTTGTCCCAAAATTAACAATTCAACAAATGTATACAACAAATAATCAAAATGTTGTCAAAATCGCAGCATGACCAGACCTACTGCAATTGTCAAATAACAGGAGGCACAATATTGGTTTAAAGTGATACTCCACTCTGTGAGAATAAGCCACTCAGTATGTACTCACCACTATGCCGATGTGATGATGGGTGAAGGTCTTCAGTTCACAAAACAATCCTGGATGTTTAGGAGAAACAGGGTAGCAGCCTCATCCAGTACAATGGCAGTGATCGGTGACCACAGATAAAACGTTTAAAAAAAAGCACACAAAACAAACACAAAATGTCTCCATCCTGCTTGTGTGGTGTAATCCTAGTGTCCGCGAGCCGCGACATTAAAAATTAACCGCAAAAGACGCCATTTATGCCATGTTTTTAGCCGAAATGTCAACTGTAGCATGTAGCCGGTAGGATGTAAACATGGCGTCGATCTCACGAGACTTCATATATATCTTAATGGACGCACGTGCGGAAGTCTTGCAAGATCGACATTTTGTGTTTGTTTGGTGTGCTTTTTTTAAAACGTTTTATCTGTGGTCACCGTTCACTGCCATTGTACTGGATGAGGCTGCTACCCTGTTTCTCCTAAAACTCCAGGATTGTTTTGTGAACTGAAGACCTTCACCCATCATCACATCGGCATAGTGGTGAGTACATACTGAGTGGGTTATTCTCACAAAGTGGAATATCACTTAAAGAAAATGAGAAAACAAATAATTTTTCAGATGGATATCGGTTTTGGTTGCAAAATGTAATACTTACTTACATTCAAAGTAGAATTGATCATTCTCTCCTCATTCAGAATACATGGGAGCAAAATTGTATTCCTTAAGTGCTACGTTGTTTTCATGCATAACTGTGTATTATTCATTTATTGGCAACCACCTCTAAAATGCCTTGAATCAGCCAGAGGTCTGTATGTTAAATTTCTCTTAAGTGTGAAGTCAGAAGTTAAGGAAAGAACTGCCATGATTAATATGCCACTGTGAAATTCCTCCTCCATTAGGAGAGGAAAGTTGGAGTTCCATAAATGTTTGACAAACAGGATAGATGCAACCCGAAATACATAATGGATTTTATGGTACATAATTTATAAGCCTCCTTATAGCTTATAATATTCGTGGTTTGACTTTTGAAACCAATCAATTATGTCAAGCTGGGCAATACAGCAAAGCTCATGGCTCTATGTGAGCGAAAATAGGCATTAATGGTTCAATTGGTAATGCTGTGTATGAGCTGTGGTCTTAATGGACCGGTTTTTGTGAGCGTCAAGTTCCTGCATATTTGATTTCCTTGTTACACAGAGCCAGAGATGACTCTTTTTCTAACCTTTGTAGCAGCTGAATGTCCACTGTGTTTGACAGAGGTGTGCTGGATGTTGAAGGTCTGATATTGTGGTGCTGCTGAGTCTTCATTTGAAAATAGTTTTTCAGATGTGTCGCTAGAAATTGTTGCTACTTTATCATTAATCCAAGAAGAGATTTTTGTTTTTCATGTGTGAATTTTGCATAACATTTAGAATCAGTCTTCTTTGATGTTTACTTTGGCATTACCACGTTGAGATTTCTTTTTTTGCACAGGGTATAAAAGCCTGCAAGGACCATATTTCGAGGGGTGTAGCATGAGAGATCCTTTGTCAGTTTGGGAGTTGCCGTAGATTGTAAAAGCTGTTGTGTGCAGATTAGGCCTCTGGTGTTCGTTGACTTTGAGGGAAGTCAGATGAATGGATGACTAAATGATGTGGTTTCATACCAGGCTTGCCACTGTTTGATTTAGATGTACAAGTTTGGCAAATCCAATTTTACAACATTTGGTAAAGTCAAAATGAATCATGTAGTTGATTGCACAAGTTGATATTTCCTGTATGAACATCCTGTTTTTATTAAATAATATTAAGAAACAGAGCTGCACCTAATGATTGTTTTCATTTTTGATTAATCTGCCCATAATTTTTTCAATTAATCTATAAAATGGTGAAAAATGTTTCCCAAAGCCCAAGATGATGCCCCTCATTTTGTCCATAACCCAGAGATACTCAGTTTACTGTTATAGAGCAAAGAAACCAGAAAATATTCACATTTGAGAAGCTGAAAGGAGAGAATTTTGACTTTTTTGAGACTCAAAATGATTTATTGATTCAAAATAGTTGGCAATTAATTTAATAATTGACAACTAATCAGTGCAGCTGTATTTAGAATATTATATAGATTAAATTTGACCTAATTCTTAGCTACTGCAAAACTTTATCAGAGTCAAAATTTACTTTATCAGCACATGCACGTGGTTGTCCATGGAATTTGACAAGATTGGTGCTGACACAGTAAGAGACAGTTACACAATCCAGGACTGGAATCCAGGTCACACTGGGACCATTTAAAAACTAGTATGTCAGATGTTGTCTAAATGAGCATAATTGTAGTCTAAATGTAAATAAAGCCACAAAAAAACAACAACAATTGTTCCTGTGTTGATATATTTGTACTTTGTACTCACACAGTGTACTGTAGAGGAGCAACCTGAGAATCTCTTAAGACTCAAATAATGTGACAAGGGTCTGTAACAGCAGGGTCTAGTACAGAGATTATAGTTTGATCAAAAGCAGAACAGGACCAACTTGACAGATTGCTGTTTGTCTGTTTCTGTATGAAATAATGCAGATATACAACTTCCCATATGACAATGACAGTCAACGGAAAAACGGAGTAAATATCTGCAGCACTGTGTTGTGTGGGATGCTAATCTTCATCAGGCATACACACTGATTCTCAAAGCAAGATCACTTCCGCCATCATCCGCCAAAAGGATGTTATGATTCTTTCATGGCTGGTTAGTGAGATTATACAAGCGGGAAGTGAACCTGCAGGGAAAGATGAAATACTTCTTGATGTTGAACCGTGCAACAAGGAAGTAGGCTGACTGAATAAACTCTTATTAATAGAAAGGTATGTTCAACATGGATGCAGCAGTTAGTCAGTTCACAGTGGTGTGTGAGACCACAAGGTCGCATGGAAATTTACGGGAGTTGTTTGGACTTGATTGAGTTTAGTAAAAATTATTTGAGCAAACTGATGCACCTGAAGGGTTGCTAATCGTCATGTGTCCCTGTAAACATGATGATGTCTATGATATTACAGTAAGAAAATGTAGGATAATTTGTACTGGTTTGTTGTTATAGCTTTTTTGTTATTGATCATAGCTTTATGAGCTGTGATTAGTGTACACAATAAAACATTAAGTGTTGGCATAAATAATTTGACACCTCAGTTTGCATCCTAACAGATTGTGACTGCTGACTGTGGTCACATGAGAACACATGACAAAAAAGCTGAAGCGTCCTGCGGCCAAGTAGCAAGTAATTGCCAGATCGCCAGCTGGTGGCCAGATCTGGTCCCCAGGACAATTTCAGAGGGCTCCCCCACATGCTTAAAATTGACTGTTAAACAAATGACTGTGTTCACATGCGCATGAATATCCTGGTTATCTTCCTAAGGATATGATGTTTACATGGAGATGAGAAAGTAGATAGTAGCCTATCCCCGCTTCTGATCATCTGTGTGCAGTTGTATCTTGATCTTTCACCTTATCAAACACCCTTTTCTGTGCCACCAAGGAATGTTTAGAAACCAGGATAACATGCCACATGCCATGCCACTGGTTTTTATCAGAGTACTGCAAGTAGTATATCCTTGTTTCTCAAAACCTGGGATAAGGCCTTGCATGTTCAAAACATAACGAGGATACTCCAAAAACCTGATTGTAACCAGCATACTTGGTGTGTATGTAAACACACTCATGTATTTATTTTATTTTTTTCTCTGTTATTCCTATACGTTTTTCTGAGCAATCAACAAGGTTGCAAAATTGGTGCAGCAAGTGTTAGAAACTTTCTGCTAACTGTGCATCTTGTTAACTTGTTCATTTTAGCTATAACAAATAACATTCTCCTACCCGAGACTGAAATGTTTCTGTCTAAACCTGAAAGAAGGACCACAGACACTTCCAAGAGATAACTGATCATTTTTTGGTGTGGTTAAATTCTACTGCCTCATCTCGTTTGCAGTATGAAAGCTGACTTTTTCCAGGAATCTAAGTGGTAAGCGGAATTGCTCTGCCAAACACGGAGGAGAGGGAAAGGCCAGATGCTCAGTTTCAGAGTTAGGCTGTATAGTTAAATATAAGTAAAAAGTTAAACAATACTCACCCCTGTCACAGCCTGTTCACCTTGCTGCCATCTGGCAAGAGATACAGAAGTATCTACAGCCATACCACCAGACTACAGAGCAACCTCTTTCCCCAGGCTGTGACACTTTTAAATTCATCTACTTCACTCCATCAAAATTCATAGTTTCCTCTGTGTTGTGTGTGTGTAGCATAAAGGGACACCAAGCACAAATTGAGTTATACAACCTTGTGTTGTAAAATGATCATTAAATGAACCCTTGAAATGCATTGTTGTTCTAAAGACAGAAACTTCATGTTATGTTGGAAGGTTGATTCATTTCAACATGGTGTTTCTGGATTATTTATACAAGAAACAAGAGAACTCTCATTATGTTGGTAACTAATATTATTACGCAAATGCTAATGTTGTTAAGTGAGTTGTTGCTACTGATCAAAGTACCAAGGACCTTTATCACTTGGATAATTCTAATTACTCCCAGCACATGTTCAGCGGGAGGAAGTGGAAACCTTGACTACGGCTCAGTGTGCTGCCTCAGCTCTCCTTTTGCCTCATGATCCCATGGTCATGTGATTTCAGAGGAGAGCTACACTCTGTGTGTCAGAACATGGTGTCCTAAAATACATTGGCAGGACTGAGGTTTTTGTATTTCCTCTTTAGTGGTAAGTTAAAGAAGCAATGCACCCAAAAATCAAAAACATATTTTTCCTTTGACCTGTAGTCAAAGCTTTATCCATCCAGATTGTTTTGGTGTGAGTTGCAGAGTTTTGGAGCCATTTGTTAAAGAGATGTCTGTTTCATGGAGGAACTACATTCTTTCTACCGTAGAAACAAAGTAGTTCCTCATCAACCTGCTCACAACAAGGTCTGTGGATTATCTTGACAAACCAGGCCATGATTTCTGGAAAGAGACATTGTTGTTGAGTAGGGCTGCAACTAACAGTTATTACTAACAATTATTTTCATTATCAGATAATGTTTTGATCATTAGCTTGATTAATCAATTAGTTGTTTGTTCCTTAAAATATCAGAAAATTACCCTACCCCTAACAAAACATCTTTGTTTTGTACAGTTTCTCCACAAAAATCACACTATTATCATTATCATGTACTTTTGAATGAAAGTGAGATGAGAATTGATGAATGAATAATATATATCAATAAGAATAATATTGCAAATCATATCACAATTGCAATATTAGTCAAAATAATCACAATGATATATTTTTTCAAAATCATTAAGTCCTATGATCCAGATCCGGATAAAAAGGCCATAGGAAAAATATATATTTTTGATTCAGGGCTGAACTGTCCCTTTAAGAAGTAGGGTGGTTTACTGTATGAAACCGAATATTTAGAAATAGGATGCGTGTAGTGGAAGTGAAACTGTGGCTCAGTGGTCAACTTAAGGCTTAAGGCTTTCTGTTCTCATTAGTGTAGTGACCTTTCACATGCTGCTAATGTTGCTTAGTCATTTTTTGTGACTTGTGACTTTTAATGTTGATTTTTGTTAAAGGGGGAACAAAATCTTGCAGAGTCATGTCACATGTTCTTATTGTAACAAAGCATGAAGTTAGTGTCTATAGCAGCCCAATAAAGGAACACAAAACTAATCTTTTTAGCTCAATACTTACTTGATAATGCATGATAATTACTGTTTTGCCCTCAACAGTCATGTCTCTCATGCTCTTTCAGATTATATAACTGTTGTTTTTCTTCCAGGGAGGCTGATATCCATCCCTCAAGTTCCCAGGGATCCCTCAGCTTGCCCTGATGAAAGCCGAGCAGGACGGAGACCTCCTCGAAGGTAACTGCTTAAGATAATAGAAACATGACCATCACGTGACAGACGCACCCACCATGTTCTCCAACATTAAACACTCGGGGCATTAAGTGAAGGCTGCAATGCACATTCTGTGTCAGTGTGCATGTTGATAGAGCTGCTTAAAATAATATTTAAGTAAAGTATACTTTGACTTGCATGCTCGTAGCAACAGCAGATATAACTCTTCCTCCTGACAACATATTTCCCTAAAGGAAGATTTATTTTCTTTATTCCTGATCATGGATCCTTGCACCAAGAAGGATCAATTTTTGAACCCAGTTAAATCAGGATTTAACTTTTAATTTAAACTTCTCTTTAAACCACAGTTTAGTTTTTACGCTAAACCTAGATTGCACTCATACTTTAAACTCCAATTTAAAATGTGATCCAGTATAAACTTTAAACTTACATTTGAGGAGGTATAACTTTTAAAATTGCTGCCTTTTTGATGTGGATTAAGCAAAATAATCAAGTTTCTTGAAGAAAGTTAAGGGATAGACTCAACACAATTGAGTTTCAACCTGCTCTTTTTATTTGCACATTGCTCCGTTATTTCGGCCAACAAGTTTTTCCTCAAAGGAGGAGAAATAAGAGCTTCTCTACTGAGCCATCATGAATAGGCTAACTAAGCTAACCATCGTCAATGTCAAGTTTTGTTAACCTTTTATAATGTAACGTTTCGTTAACTTTTTAGCTAGCGAGCAAACCGTGTAGCATTTTGTTGGAGGATACAGAGCAGCTTACTCGGTCCCAACAGCGCTCAGTAAAAAAAAAAAAACTATTTATTTTAATATGGGTAAGCAAGCATCTCCATATTGATGAAACTCTAATTATTTCAGTTTGAATCACTAAACTTAGGTTTACTAAACAGAGATTGTGTTTAGTTGTTCTGCAGAGCTCTACTTAATTTTTTAATTTAGTCATTTTAAACCTACTTTTGCTAAACTCTGATTAGAACTAATCTTTGAACAAATTAATCTTTGTTGGTGCAATCTTAGAATCTAAAAGCTGTTCATTCTCATTGCTTCCTTTGTGAACTTTAATACAGCTTGTGTGATGTTGTATGACTTGTTGAAGGTTAAAAGGCAGGTCACTTTGGACATTATTTTCGTTTATTAACAACCCTGAGCACAAGCTTGGCCAGTGTGTGTCGGGGGTGTGTGTTCTTTACTTCTCTCTCTTCGCGGGTCATTTTTAGAGCCATGATGTCAGAGTGTCGTTGTGACATCTAGTGACAAAAAGGGGATGATAAAGGCTGAGTCATATAAAGCAGAGTCCTGGTTAGGGAACAGTGGACTTTAGGACCAGCAGTGAGTTGGAGATGAAAGGAGGAACTGAAAAGTCCAAACTCAGTGAGTAGTACATGTCATTTACTGGTATAGATTAATTCTTTGTCAGAAATGTTAAATACAAGTGTTTTAGAGGATTTAGTTTTGTTTATATTGACTGGTCTTTTGTATGTAATCCCTTTCCTTTCATTGTGTTTTCATTAAGGATGTTGATGAAGTCAAAGGGTTTAGGATTTGAATAATGACGCACTAATTACAGGTTATTGCTGGTTAGTAGTAAGTACTTGTCATTTAAAATCTTAAACATAATCACTTATGTAGATCTTGAAATTGAGGTTGAGTTCCTTTTTTCTTACCAGCTGTAAGGTTTATACAGTGGTTGGTACTGGTCATTAAACTTGTACAAACGGTTTAATCCTTAAGTGTATGCAATGTCTTTAATAAAGCTCCTGTACCCCAGACAAGTTACAAGTTAAGATACTCAGCCTTAAACTTTTTTCCGAGTAAAGAATATTTTTTGTGCTTTGCAAAGATTTCTAAGAAAGCTGGAATGTTGGTTGGTTTATTATAGACCGGCAGAGATGTAAAACCTCACTGGTCTCCGCTGAGACATCCTGTTTAGCCTGACTCCACACGCACTTTGATTCTGAAGCAAATTTTGCAGTTACTGTAAAATGATTTTAAAAAGTCCAAACTAGTGAAACCTGGTCAGGTTTGAACATGGCCTGAATCAGTCTCTCATTGATCTGATTTAGCTCAGAAGAAAAGTTTTTCTCATCCCTTTTTTCCTTGAAGTAGACAGTTGAGTTGTGGATTTATACACAAATGATGCATTTGTTTTGTATCTGGCTTAGGAGTGTTGCAGTGTACTAGTATTTCTAGAGTGAAATATTGATATAATTTTGCTATTACACACATGACAATATTGTGTAAATAATCCAACACTTCTTGAACATATTGTTTGCTCTTCAGTAATTTCAGTTTCTTTCCATTCTCCCTTTGCCTTTAATCAAGTTTCATCACTGACCACACATTTTCATGATTACGCCACATCCCCAAATCGCAGCGATTAAATTAGTGAGTGTGAAGGTTATCATAGCCAATTAGAGTGATGTTCACAACTACAAAAATGAGGATGAGTAAAAAGAAATCCTGTCATGGCACCTGGGTCGCTGAGATGCTGTGTGTTTGGTTGGCAGAAAGCAAGATGTTTCTGTGTTACAGCAACAGATATCTTCCTGTGTGTCTATGTCTCATCACTAATTCACTCCGTTTTTGTACTCTGTGGTTCTGTTAGAGGACTCCCCTCAGGAGAATGGAGTCCAGACAAACCAGTACAGCTCCATCTCTCCTCCTGCATCACCGGTGGCCCAGGATGAACCATTCTCCACATACTTTGAGGAGAAGGTGGCCATTCCAGAGACTGTCAACCAGGTACTTTACTAGGTTCATGTAAAATAAGCTGTACTCAATGTAGTAGTTGTCATTATCAATATGAAAGGTTGTGCTTTTTTTTTTTTTCAAATATAATGAGTTGCCCTTATTGAACAGATTTTGGAAAGCAAAACATTTTAATTTTATTGAAATAATGTTAAATTAACTGAACTACAACATCAGTAATAATTATAAAATTCTGCTGCCCTTCTATTCAGGTATTTAGTTTCCGTAAACTCTGGGCCTTCACGGGACCTGGGTTTTTGATGAGCATAGCTTACTTGGATCCAGGGAACATCGAGTCTGACCTGCAGTCTGGAGCTAAAGCTGGCTTTAAGGTGGTATATTAAAACATGCTAATCTAGCTAATCTGTTTTGCCATTGTCTGGCGGTTTACTTTGCTGACTAATGGGTGTGGGTTTTATGACAAGACGTGAACCATAATACAGAATCATTATGACTGGCATCTATTTTGGCTTTTTCTGTTTATTCCCTCCATATTTGAGGAAGTGATTCTGCAGGTTGTTTGTTTCTGTCTTCACCCAGATACAGATCTTCTCCCCCTTTTTCCTAAACACATCGTTATTTTATTTTGAAGGAAAAAGACATCTACTACATCATAGGTCCAACAAGTTATGGTTATTTCAGTCATAATTATTTTCATCATATTGTTAAAAAGACATACTGGATTCGATTGTTAATTTCATGCCCAGATTGATTATGAGCACTGGCAGTCATTTGAATTTGGCATAAAAACTCCTACATATTAAGTACCAATATTTGCCGATTTTGACTTTCCTTCCCAGCTCCTATGGGTGCTCCTTGGAGCCACCATCATCGGGCTGTTGTTGCAGAGGTTAGCTGCTCGCCTCGGGGTCGTCACTGGGATGCACCTGGCTGAAGTCTGCAACCGCCAATATCCTACAGTGAGTATTCCCCACCACTCTCATTACACATCTCAACTTCCCTTTTCTGGTTGTATATTAACTTTTTATGCATGGGGATGCATTTTTAAAAATCTCTGTTGATAAAAGTGTTCCATTTTTGATTTCATATTCTTAAATGTTGGTAAGTAATGTATGTAAAACTACAGGTACTGTGTGTTTAAAGAAAAGAGACAATAAAGAGAGAGTCAATAAGTTTTCTAAACATATTATTTAACTCTGCTCTACTCTCTGATTATATCTTTAATTCTTTTTCTTTTCAGGTTCCTCGGATCATCCTTTGGCTGATGGTGGAACTGGCGATCATTGGCTCAGACATGCAGGAGGTCATTGGCTGTGCCATTGCTTTCAACCTTCTCTCTGTGGGCAGGTACTGTCTTTATCACTTGTCCCTCAGGAGTGATCCTAAACATTTTTACAAATCTGTCTGTTATAGTGAGGAATTATTTACAAGAAGAGTACAATTTCTTGCCCTTCTCCTCCAGAATTCCACTGTGGGCAGGAGTCCTCATCACCATCACAGACACATTTGTGTTCCTTTTTCTAGATAAATACGGTATGCGTCCATATGCCATCAATTACTTATCAATCAGTGTCTTAAGAAGCGATGTACCCCAGTGTTCATACAGTTTGTGTCTCCTTGTAGGCCTGAGGAAACTTGAAGCTTTCTTTGGCTTTCTCATCACCATAATGGCTCTTAGCTTTGGATATGAGGTAAAAGTCCCATACAATCTCAATCTGATTCAAGTGTTTGTAGAGTTTGAGTTTTAGTCAGGACGTTCACAGCATCATGACGTGTTTGACTCTCTCTGTAGTATGTGCTGGTCAAACCAAACCAAGGGGAGCTGCTGAAGGGGATGTTCCTACCTTATTGTGCCGGCTGTGGGCCTGTGCAACTGGAGCAGGCGGTGGGAATTGTTGGCGCCGTCATCATGCCCCACAACATCTACCTTCACTCAGCACTGGTCAAGGTTAGCAGCATATTTGATGTCACATATGGATTAAAAAGTAAAGCCAATTTTTAGCAAGAATAATGTGCATTTTTCTTGTTCAGAGTAAAATCACAGTCATCTTTCTTATACAGTTTTGAAAAGTCACAGTTAATTGTTGCATATTTGTCAGTGTTTGGTTCACAGTACAAATCATACTGTAAATTCTGTAGTGTAGTACAGTATTTAAGGTAATTTTAAACTATTCATACTGCAGATCTTGGCATTTGGTGAAAGTTTAGTGTTTGTTTCCTCATGTTCCAGTCTCGTGAAGTCGATCGCAAAAATAAGAAGGAAGTGAAGGAAGCCAACAAGTACTTCTTCATTGAGTCCACTATCGCTCTCTTCATCTCCTTCCTCATCAACGTGTTTGTCGTAGCGGTCTTTGCTGAGGCCTTCTACAACAAAACCAATATGGAAGTGGTGGGTATATACATTCCTCTCTACAGATTATTGCTGAAGCTTGTGTTGTTCATATTAAAACACAGAGGAATGATAATAACACACAGTGTCCAGAGTCTTTAGCTGTGGCTCATCATGTCTTTGTGTCTCTGCTGCAGAATGAGTTCTGCAATAAAAGCGGCAGCCCTCACACTGAACTCTTCCCTCTCAACAATGGTACACTGGAGGTGGACATCTACAAAGGGGTATGTCTGGTCATCATTATAACAACAATAATTCTTCACTGTGGAATTGTCATGAAGACATTAGAAAAGCATTTATAATGGTGAAGGAGAAGATTCAGTTGATCGGGCAGACAGACACTATGCAGTATTATCAGATAACTGCACAGGTCTGGTGTAACACTTACACACCTGCATGAGGCTGTAGGTGCTTTAAAGCCCTCATTACCACAAAATATGAATTAACAAAGCTTTGAGAATTATCACCAGCACTACAGTAGTAAATAATCGCCTCTGTGTCTCTTTTCAAGGAATGAATAGATAAATGAATGAAGGATAATTAATTTCTCTGTTGGTTTTTTTATTCAGGGAGTCGTCCTGGGCTGTTTTTTTGGCCCTGCAGCTCTCTACATCTGGGCAATTGGGATCCTGGCAGCTGGACAGAGCTCCACCATGACAGGCACTTACTCTGGCCAGTTTGTTATGGAGGTAAGAAAGCAGTTTGGTTATATATTCAGAAATGGGATTTTTAAAAAAGACAGTGAATGCTCATGTTTCATGTTTGCTTAGGGTTTCCTGAACCTCCGGTGGTCCAGATTTGCACGGGTGCTGCTGACCCGCTCCATCGCCATCACACCTACTCTGCTGGTTGCCATTTTTCAGGACGTTCATCATCTGACAGGGATGAACGACTTCCTGAATGTTCTTCAAAGCATGCAGGTCAGAACAAATCACTCAGAAAGTCCTCAAAATTAGTTCTGTCAAAAAACTGTCCCTCTATTACATAATCTGCAGCCCAGTCTTTAATACATATCCTTATTTTTACTGTTCTTGTTGTATAATCTTGTAAACTATTCAACATGACTTCTCTTTCTGTTCAACAGCTTCCATTTGCTTTGATCCCAATTCTGACCTTTACCAGCCTGACGTCCATAATGAACGACTTTGCAAACGGATTGTGAGTGAAGTTTCTGCATTTTTTAAAATCATTAAAATCTTCATGACTGACTTTATAGTGCCTCTGGAACACATACTGTATTTGTTAGTCATGTTCTTTGAACTGTAAGTATTATATGGTTTATTGACAGGATAATGGAGTGATGCAGGGATGACATTTTTGTAGGCCAACTTGGAAGTTAGCATCACACTGGTTCCCTCCACAAAAGGCCAATGGGATTTTTACCATTTTGGATTAAGGCATAAAATAAAAAATAAAAGTTTATGATACTGACATGTGCTGTTTAGCAAGATAATGCTCAAAAATTAACACCACTATTATGATTTTTGAAACCAGAAGTACAAACCTAACATTAGGTTATAAACACACACGATCAGAGTGGTGACCTTTAATTTCCCCCAATAACCACTGTAATCTCTTTTAGCCATTAGCAAACACCTTTTTTAAGACACACACAAGCTTCAGGATTCACAAGTGGAGTAATTAATGACTTATTTTATGTCATAGAACAAAAATCTCTTAAGCTTGTGTTAACCACAGACCTTATGTCAGGCAAATAATGAAAAATCCATTCAAAAAACACAACTGACTTGACTTTGAGATGAGTCTACTAGAAGTGCTAATCTGCTAACACATTGCCAGGATTTAGAACTTGTTTATGTAGCACTCTGTTACCTACATGAGTGAGACTTTCACCCCTGCCTGTTTTTGTCTGTATTTGAGGCATAAATAAGTAGTTCATGTCAAACAAAAAGAAAAAAAACACTTCCATTAGGAGTGTAGTGATCAAACCCACAACTTCTGCTCCCACTGCATCTCTGAACTCTAACAGATAAGACTGACGCCAAGGAACAGCTGATCAAATTTCCACCGTCCGACAGTCTTTTGCTCTTTTTAGCCAAATATAAAACAGACAGAATCATGACTCTGTACATTCAAGATATGTTATAGGATTAATGTCAGTTCAAATTATTACAAATTATACAAATATAAATTATTATTATTAAAGTGAGGAAGTGAAGACCATGATCTGTTTGGTGTTGAGTTAGTTGATGAATTTGATGCGTCTGTGTTTAGTTATTCATTAATAAATAACACTTATTTGTTTAAGGTCATCTGAGTGTCTCTGTTCCAGATGAGTTTATTTAAAACTACGTGTACTGAACATTCCTCCTTTTTCCGACATACAGGCAGATAATTTACTTTGACAAAGGCAGACAGTTTATTTTTAGACAGGTTGAGATAGAGTTACGCAAACTAGGAATTTTACACAGTGCTATAACTAACAGGGAAATGTATTTCCAAGAGACTGTTCGTTTCAGAAAAAACATTATTACTCAATGGTCTAATAAACTGTGTGTTTGTTCAGGGTGTGGAAGATATCTGGAGGAATCGTCATCCTGGTGGTTTGTGCAATCAACATGTACTTTGTGGTGGTTTATGTGACGGCGCTGAACAGCGTGCTGCTCTACGTTCTCTCAGCCCTGCTGTCCATAGCATATCTGTGCTTTGTAGGCTACCTGGTAAGTTTGTTTACTGCAAAATTTTACACTCACATCTCAAACACTGTTTGACTTGAGTAAAGTAACATTTGTTAATGCAGACTATGACTCTGTGACAAACTTGTTACTAAGTTTACATTAAAAATATGTGGTTATTAGGGGTGCAACGGATCAAAAAAACTCACGGTTCGGATCGTATCACGGTTTTGAGACACGGATCGGATCATTTTTCGGATCAGCAAAAAAGAAAAAAGTGGTGGGATTAGGGTTAAATTATTTTAAAAATGCACTTGGCTTTGATCTCTGTCTGTAATTATCACCATAGTTATGTAATGTAATAATAATGATAATAGTAATGATAATGGTAATAATAATAAAATCTTCAAACTTATACAGTAGTGTTCTATGTATATACATACATTAGATCATTATACACTGCACAGTATAATACACAACTACGCTCTGGCTCAATGTCCCACCTACAGCACATCTGATTGGTTAGAAGTTACGGGTAATCAATCAGCACAGACACAGTGTCACAGACAGGGTGAGACAGCTGCACTGCACCGGTGAGCAGAGAGGAGCTGTGTAGAAGTTAAGACAGCTGATATCTCCAAAGTTTCAATAATTATCGCAGTGGTATGATCTGTTTCTTTGACGACAGCATAGTTACATCAGTGAAAAAAGTCATAGCCTTGATTTCACTCAAGACGATGTGACTGATTTTAAATCAGTCGCTGTTCTCAGAGATGCGCTGCACGCAGCAGCATGTGTTTTCACCGCAACTCTGCATTGAGATTTCGGATATTATAACTTATACAAAAGTAACAGTGACAGTAAAACTATGTTGCTCACACGTAGACCGCGGATCACATGCGTGCCGAACCGTGGAAGGCGAACCATACGAAACACGGACCAACTGCGATCCGTTGCACCACTAGTGGTTATAGTACACTACCTGCTGAGGTGCTGTCTACCTAGTTTGATTTTTGCCTTATTTACACCAAAATGACAAAAGAATTTGTAGAAATTAAACCCCCATTTTAAATATCAGAGTTTTCTAACTAAACTGCTGGAGTATGTGCCTTATCTTTGTGCCCGAATTTCTAATTATTATAACACACGCAGCAAAGTGTGCACACAAGTGTGAGCACACAAAATCAAACTGATAAAACTGGTTTCACAGCTCTTTTCAAGGTGTTTGAACTTTTTAACAAGGATCCATTGATCTGAAGTTAAAGGTGCATTGCAGCTTTGTAGCAAAGTCAGTGCTCTAATGAATACAGCTAACTGGATTTTTAAGCCCTTTAAGCCCTTCATTATTAGTATAATTGATTAAAATTACAAAAAAGATACTGATTTTTTTTTAAGTTATGTCAATTTGCGATTTATTGGTTAGTCTTCTGTATTCAAACGCAGTAGCCTAAATATTTTTTGGTTTGATTTCAAATTTGTTAGCCATGTAGGTTTTCATAAACAAAGCAGTTTTGTGCATAAGGGTCACAATAAACACAGAAAGAGGGAAGAAAAAACAGGTACTGAATCATAACAAGAATCATAAATATAACATTTACCATAAAAGATGTGGAAAATATATCTGTTTTTAAAATGATAAGAGCTGTACAGCATTTAAAGACTTAGTTTGAATTATTTAAAGCGATATTCCACTTTGCGAGATTAACCCACTCAGTATATACTCACCACCATGTCGATGTGATGGTGGATGAAAATCTTGAATTTCCAAAACAGTCCTGGAGTTTTTGGAGAAACAGGGTAGCAGCCTCATCCAGTACAATGGCAGTGAATGGTGACCACGGATAAAACGTTAAAAATAGCACACAAAACAAACACTAAATGTCTCCATCCTGCTTGTGTGGTGTAATCCAAGTGTCTGCAAGCCGCGACATTAAAAATTAACCGCAAAAAATGCCATTTACGCCATGTTTTTAGCAGAAATATCAGCTGTAGCATGTAGCCAGTAAGATGTACCGGTGGTCACCATTCACTGCCATTGTACTGGATGAGGCTGCTACTCTGTTTTCTGCTGAAACTCCAGGATTGTTTTGTGAACTGAAGATCTGGACCTATCATCACATCGGCATAATGGTGAGTACATACTGAGTAGGTTATCATGGAAAGTGTAGTATCCTTTTAAAGTGATTCTGTACAAGGTACTTATCCATAGTCAGTGTATTAGCGACAGTAGATGGCAGTCGACATACCCCCAGTTTGGAGAAGCAGAGAGGATAGGGTCAGCAGCAAAACTTTAAATTTAAAATTTTAAATATATATATATATTATAATATATTTATATTTTAATATAAATTTTAGTTATCTACAAAAGGTCCACCTAAAAATCAGCATCAGTGTAAATGTGTGCTATTGTGTGTGTAGCCGTCAGACAGCCTTTTCTGATGGGAAACCGCCTTTATATAAGCCAAATATTGCTCTCTCTCGCCCAACCAGACTCTGTTGGGAAATCAGTCATTTTAACTCAAAGAACACAGGAGTTTCTGGTCTATTGCTGCCTTGATCTGTTAGTTTGTTCATGTTATTGTGTTTCTTTGGTGATGGTTTGGATTCACTGAAGTCACACAATAACACAAACAAATAGATTGAGACAGCGGTGCACCAGTCACTCCTATATTCTGTGAGGTAAAATTACTCATTTCACCAATGGAGTCTGGTTAGGCGGAAGAGAGTGACATTTGTCAGGTATAATAGTGGTTTCCCATTGATAAAGGCTGTCTGACAACAAGGTAAAGCAGTGATTATAATCTAGTGTCTCAGCATAGCTTAGTTTCTGTGCTCCCCTGTAGTCCTCTCTGCTTCTCCAAACTGGGGGCATGTTGACCACCATCTGCTGTAGGTAATACCCTGACCTCATACAACCCGCCTACAAATTATCCAAACTATCCCTTTAAGTCTTTTATCTCACCATTGTTCAAGTAAAAAAAGACATATTTCATGGATAAGTGTGCCCATGTGTGTCTTGACTTGCCTCTCCTCTCTGTTGTTTTCTGCAGGCATGGCACTGTTTGGTTGCCTTGGGAGTTTCCTGCCTGGACTTTGGCAGCAGGGTAAGCAATCGACCTGCTGTGTTCATAGAGGAGCCGTCTGAGTACGACTCCTAGAGCTGAACAGGACATTAACCACCAGCATTCCTCTTTCCTCTCGGAGACACTGAGCCCTGTACACAGCCAGGACTTCTCTAGATTATGTAGCATCTTGAAAGCACATCTTCTCCTAATGTCACATGTTTATGTTTTGTTGGGCTGGGTCTCAGAATTTGGTGCTTTTTAGGTACTCGGATGAGAATAATTAATATGACACCAGCACAATGTTTGAGAAGACTTCTGAGGAAATATACACGTATTAGTTGACAAATTAATTGTAATGCTTGTAAGCTGACACACTGTGAGATGAGTAGTTTATACAACATGTAACTCTATTGATAATTAACTCATGTATCTGTCTGTTGAGATAAGATCCACCCTTTTCATAAAATGTTATCGAGACTTGAAATATAACAGCTCAGCTTATATTTTTCGTTGGTTTATGTTACAGTAGTAGCCACAATGTTTGGGGCCACGCTGCTGCAAATTTGGTAAAAGAAGCTTGATGTTTTTATTATTTTTTAGGATTAAATAACCTAAAAATTACAGAATTGCCACAATTAAAACAATAATTTTAAATCGTTCAGTATTTTTTTTTAAATAGTAAAACATCCAGCAAGTACAACAACAGGGATTGCTGTATTTCTTCCCAATGTGCTGTTAAAGTTGCACTGTTAAATTTAAAATTATACAATAGCATTATACAATTATTATTTTATTTTGTTATTTACAAAAACTAAACCAATATCAGCTTGACTGGTGAAGCCCGTTCATTCTCCTCATTTGTACATACCCTTGCTTCCATAATGCTAGAAAATCATAAATCTTTTCTTTGGCTAGTTCTCATATTCTCTTCGGCCTGTATTAAAGCTGGCTGGATCGCAAACTCTGCTCTCTGTAAGACCTCTTACCTTGATAATATAAAGTTCCCAGTGTCCTGGTAGAAGGAGGCGCTGCTCATTCTGTCACTCAGACTACCTCAAAATCCTCTATTTTCTTGTCTCTGCAGCAGCTGGAATCTTTGATTCATTCATTCATTTTTGCATCTAAGTCACAACAATTTATATTTTAGGAGGATATAATTGTGACATATTTCAAAAGAAACTTGTCTTAATTCTACTATCTGTACCAAAAATCACCAAATGATATCCAGCCCTAATTCTGTGTATTCAGGGTTTCGTCTTTGTGAGCTGATTTCTGTCTAAAATGTCAAAGAAGCTAAAGTGGTGAGTTTCAGTTTCATCATGAATATGTGATGATGCAGATACTTCATTTGTCATCACTTCTCTTGTGTGGAGGCCCAGTCGTCTCTTTGGCTTTGTTCAGACAGCAGGTCATTCAGATTTGTTTCTCAAATGAGATGTGTAAGACTGTCGGTGCTGTTATTTACACGTGCTTTCCAATGCGGAAGAATGAGAAACTGGGAGATCCTGTACAGAAACCTCCTCCGAAATTGCCAGCGGGAAATTTATTTCAGCATCTGTGTATGAGTTTTCTCTATGGTATCGTTCATTGCTCTGGTACTAGACGTGTGTGGCTTGGATCTACTGCAAAAAAAAGTTTTTTTGTTTTTTTTTTGTTTGTTTGTTTGTTTTTGTTTGTTTTTTGCACTTCATTAAATCAATCTGGATACAATTTTGATATGCCAAAAACAGATTTGGGCTGTCAGTCTGAACAAGGCCTGTCCAGAGTTGACGTCTGCTCAACACAAAAAAGTGAACGAAGGACTTTTTTTTCTCAATATGAGCTTATTGTAAAATCAGATTTGACTGAAAACAGTCTTGAATGGAGGATAATTATTGTCTGACAAAGTCTGTTAGAGAGTCTGTCTGGTCATTTACAAAAGTGGTGTCGTGCTGCCTAATGGAACCTCATGATTGAATGTGATCAATACCCGAAGGGTTTGTGAAGTGAATTCTTGAGTGCTCTTTGACCTGGAAATATTAGTCGACAGTTGTGGTGAACAGCACCATAACATCCAACTCGTTGTGTATGCAGCATTGTAATGTGTGTGCAGCCTGAACCAAACTGCTCCTTCATTCAAGTGAAGCTTAATACGACTGCAGCTTCATCCTCAGAGCCTCTTTCAGTGCCTAAGTAAGAAGGTTGCCAGTGACTGGGGTTAATGCACATGTATGAAAAGAAATGTTTATAGCACTGTGCAGGAGTTGTTTCATTCCTTCTGGACTGTGAGAGCTTAGGTGTTGTGGATAAAAGAATAATCTGTAGAAATATTGATTTTTTTGGGGGGGGGATTTTTTTTTTGGCTTGTTTGTTTTGTTTTGTTTAGTGATACCAGGATAAACCTCTATTCCGTGTTTTTATTCAGCATTGTTTGTGGGTAAAAGCTTCAGGAGATAAAGATGATAAAAATGTATTGTAATGCAAATATAGAGTTATTACAATACATGTGATCAGTTCTGAAAGAAAACATTATGAATTATTTATACTGCTGTGCAGACAAGGAAAGGAACTGCTCATGTAGCAGATTAAAAATAATGGTATAGTCATTATTGTTGTAATTGTCATGACAAAGCTGTGTTCAAAGGAGAGCTGGACACAAAAGTACAAAAAAGTCAAAACAAGTACAGAGGAAGTCAAGTTTATTTATATAGCCCAGAGCCACAAGTTTGTCTGAGAGGGATTTGCAGACTGCAATCTATCTTTAGATGCCTGAAAGCAGTCATTTTGTGAATTAAAGTCCAAGAATGCCACAGCTCAAAATAAAATACAGTCTAGTGAGATTCATTCAAATGTAGATAAAGTTTATACTAATTTTTGTGCTCTGCATCTGTTAATTAAGCTACAGTGTGTCCAGCACTCTGCACTGAATTGTTTAAGACCTCCCAATGAGAATGAAAATATTTGATCTGTTTCAGATATATTTGCTTGTTCTCCCTTCTCAACAGTGTTAGTTTATTTTTAAATGTAAGTCTGTTTCCAGAAATAAAACTACTATTAATATTTACTGTAGGTTTTTAACACGTCTGCTGGGCTGCAGACATGCTTGCAAAATAAGGATTAAAGGGATAGTTTGGATTATTTGAAGTAGGGCTGTATGCGCTACTTATCCATAGTCAGTGTATTACCTACAGTAAATGGTGGACCAGTGTAGGAAGCTAAGCAGTGTACTGCTGTGTACGGGATCTGCAGTAAAACATATTTAGCCACTTAAAAAAAGGCCACCTACAAAAAAATCAATATTAGTTTAAGTTTATGTTATATTTAGAATATTTTCACAGCTTTACCTTGTCATCAGACAGCCTTTTCTTATGGGAAACCACTGTTATTTAAGCTGAATATTGCTCTCTCCAAAGCAACCAGACTTCCTTTGGTAGAAACATTTACATTGCAGAATATCACTGCCTCCATCTGTTAGTTTGTGTTATTGTGTGGCTTTGGTGCATCCAAAGTAACCCTTTAAAACACCAACTGACTAACTGACTAGCTGTTCTGCGATGTAAAATGTTTAAAGATTTTTGCCAAAGGAGTGTGGTTGCTTTGGAGAGAACAATATTTGCCTTTATAACAGCAGCTTCCTATAAAAAGGCTGTCTGACAGCAGAGTGGTGAAAATATTCTAAATATCGCGTACACTTAAACTGAAACTGAGTTTTTGGGGTTTTTTTAGGCAGCTTAAATATGTTTGGTTGCTGACCCTGTCCACAGCAGTCCATGGCTCAGCTGTAATGCTGACACTCCTGCTGCGTCTCCAAACTGGGGCCGTGCAGACTGCCGTTTACTGTAGGTAAGACACTGACTATGGATAAGTACCTCATACAACCCCTCTTAAGAAAAACTTAACAACCCCTTTAATACACAGCCTGTTTTTACTAAAACAGATATCTTTAATAAACCAATGCAACAAGAAGTAAGACCTGTAGGAAAAATGAATTATTCACCTTAATGTAAACCAAGTGCCATCATTTCCTCCTTTAGACTCTAACATGGTTAATCACAGCGTAACTGCAGCTGCAGTTTGATGTGGAAATTATAATGTGAACAGCAGCACAACATTTTTTCCTGTTAGTCCTGTAAAAGGCAACATAGCTAACATGCAAATGAAGAAGATCAGTGAAGGCAGATCTGCAAGTTTAAAGTTAAGACTGTACTAAAACAGCTAACTGAGCAATATCCAAGTCAGGTGTGCGTATTCACCAATAAGAACATATGGTTCATACAGTGATCACAGTAAAGATCTCAGGTTCTTTCAGAAGTTATTGTTCACTTTATCGTGATGGATCAGGTACAGTTGCAGGTTTCTGGTTTGTAGTTCTCAAAATCTTTCATAAAGTTTCTCAAGGTTTTCATACAGGGGATAGAAATGTAATTTGACATTTTTCAGGCTACTGTGAGTTCATACAGTAATGTTATATGAATACCTCTGGCAAAAAAACATGGATCATGCACATTTGAACTGTTACAGAAAAACAAACTTCATTGTAGTCATGTGTACACTGAAGTTCTCACTCATTTCTGCTCTTTGGGATTGAATGAATAAGTGTCTGTTGCCCCTGGATAAAGCACACCATGTGTTCAAAATAAATGGGAAATAATGGATATATGGACATTTGTTGGTGTCTTCTGTCTGAAAGGATTCACGAGTTGTTCATGTGGGGATAGTTCACCCCAAAATCAAAAATGCATATTTTCTCCCAGGCATATAGTGATATTTGTCTGTCTAGATATTTTGGGTGTGAGTTGCTGAGTTTTAGAGGTATCAGCTGTAGAGGTGTCTGCCCACTCTTGATTATAATGAGAAAATTTCAACAGCAACGTCTCTTTCCAGAAATCATGACCCAGTACACACTGAAGAAAAATGCAAGGAAGGATGCATCTACTCATGGATGAGAGGCTCGTGTTAGTGACATGCTCCTTCTGCACGGTGATATCATTTGCAGGTGTAGTTCGCTAGAAAGAAAATAGTTCCTACATGAAACTGCTCACAGCAAAGTGTGTGGATTATCTTGGGTAACCAGGTAATGATTTCTGTAAAGAGACGTTTTTCAAATGTATTTTGTTTGGTGCTTTGAGGACCACAAGCTGAGTGCCATTTAGTTCCATTATATTCAAGAAAAGGCAGACATCTCTATTCCTGATCTCCAAAGCTCAGAAACTCACACCAAAACTATCTGGATAGATAAAGAGGTAGGAGGGGTAAATATGTGTGTGAACAATCCGTTTAATTGTAAGTCTATTTTAATCACAGAAAAAACGGTCTGAATATTTCGAGGTAATCAAACTTCATATTTGGAAGAAGAAAAAAAAAGAAGAAAGACTAGAGAATTATCTTAAACTGGAAGTTTTCTTAAGAAGTTATCTCAAGAACGAGATGCTATTGCAGTAGATCAGGTATTAGACTGGGTAAATTTCCTTACTGTACACCCTGCTAATTGTTTTCACTGACTATGCAGCATCATCAGCTTAAACTGTTAAATTGATCAGTATATAATATAATATAAAATATACAAGTTGTGTTAGACTTTCACAAGCTTTAAAATATGAAACTGCACACACGTCATTCCTAGATAAAAGGGTCAAAGGGACACATTTTATTTTTTCACATAACCAGGGCCGTTAGAGAGTCATGGTAGGCAATAGAAATGATCTTTTGCAGGATTTTCCAGGATTAAATGAGGAAAGTTGAGTTTGACCCAAGGTGAGCAACCTTAATTAATCTGTAATCATATCATCATATAATCATTCAAATTGTAAACTGATTGGACCCTATTAACCACTGTTCAAAGCACAGCATTGATTGGGATGTTTTCCCCTTATTATTAAATATTATGTTTTATTTAAAATAATTTTCTTAGTTAGAAAACCCCTAACATTTGACACTTGTGTAGCTGCAGTTTCTAGGATTATATAGCCTGTAAAAAAGAATAAAGCTACAATATGTAGAGTGAAATATAATGAGCTGCAGTAATACAGATGCTTTCACAGGTCATGATAAAGGACAAAATGTGCACCTCGTAAATAGTTGTGTGGGCTGTTTTTTCACATTATCAGACAAGGGTATTTTCTTAATTACATAACTGCTGATTTTTATGAAAATGTGAAATATGAATACAAATCATGGCAAAATCATATGAAAAATTATTTTATAATTCAAATTTTCTTCATGAATGATAAAATAATATGTGCATTTACAATAAAACCTCCATCTGTTCTCTCTCTTTCAGGCACCAATGGGACTGTCTCGACACACAGACATTTACTTATTGAGTGACATGGACACTGATACTCTGGTTGAGAGATGAGGAGGACACATGTTGAAGCGTGGGACCACTCTCGGCCAGTATGTGTTTGTCTTCACCTCTCTGTGCCTTAACACATTTTTAAAGTGTCCTTACACCACACAGTGTAGTCCACCCACTGATGTCCCATCCTGTTTGAAACAATGCTGGATGTTTTCCATCTCAAATCTCAACAACCTCAGTGAAATATTGTTCATGCAAATAATGGTTAAATATCTGGGATTCAAAGAGAGACATTTCCGAAAGATTTAGGTCCCTGTGACTGTTGGCTTTTCCAAATCACTCATCTGAAATTACTGAATCACTACAAGTGAATAAAACCATAACTTCAGTTAAAGATAAATCAGTGATCGCTGCCGTCCAGACACTACAGTGATAAAATTGTCACTTTCCATTTATAATAAACTCACTGTTACACATCATTGAGACATCAGGGTTGTGAGATCAGAGACACAGTTGACTGTTTTCAGCCAGTGTTGCACTAAAGATGCTGTGGACTCCAATATGGCCGCAAGGCTGCAAATTAGACAATCTGATGTTTAATTTATTTTATTTTATTTTATTTTTTTTACCTCAAAGTTTTTTTCTGGATTAACTGACATGACTTTAAATCTGATTTTGCTATTGTCACACATCCGTATATAGCGACAACAAGACGGCAAAAAAGTCTGATGTGAACACTGTGATTTATTCATAAAAAGTCAAACACCAAAGCTGCAGCCTGTTCATTTTAATTCATATGGTGCTTTGACTTTATTAAATTTTATATTCTGATAAAATCTCGAGTAATTTAAAATGTGCATCTAGATGTTAATATTAGACTAATAAAGTGTTACAATTAATATATTGAATATGAACATAACACTTGAAAAATATACAAAGTATTTATGTGTGGTTAGTCACACTTTTTCTTAGAACACAATCACAGTTTTATGTAATTTTATGTACAGTTATGCAGTCCATCTTACATTCTGGGCATTTCTGTTCTTGGAGATGAGGTCTGTAAGTCCTTTATGTTTCCAAGTCTTTTGAAGGCAGGTCATAAAAATGTCTGCTAATTGTGAATAATTAAATTAAAGCCACCGTGTGTGGGATCAGTGATGCTTGGTGGTACAGCAGTATCAAACACACTGTGGCAGCAGACGCAAACTATAAGCTACATGATAATACATGTGTATGTTTTTCAGCACATGTATACATTCCCATTTAATTAATTCATGAATTTTAAGTCATACATTTCCAGTAGAAGTTTAATATGAGTGATCAGTACTTGGAGGCTGATTGACTCTGTTTCTCAGCCTGTTGGAAGCTGTCATATGGATGTTATTAATCAGTTCTCACATATTAGAATCTTATAATTTGGTATCTTCTATTATTTTTTTAAATTTTATTGCAGCTTTAAACTTTAACTCTTAAATTTCCTTCTCTGTTAAGCTTAGGTCATTATATCTTAAGAGTTTATTATTTATGTGTAGTTTATATTTTTTATAAATGCTACTTTGGCTTGTAGTTTTAGTGGATGTTTAGTTTTGTTTAAAGTGTTTAAATTTTGTTTAGCTTAAACTTTTTGGGGATGCCAAATCTGTGCAGAAGTGTGATGTGTGCAAAAGTGCACTCTGTTACAGAAAATAAGCTTCTAATTTCTGAAATTAATATGGAGGACAAAGTTGGCACTGTGGTGCAAACAGGTGAGGTATAGTAAAAGGTAATTATGAGAAGTGATGTCTTGGCACAAGATAGTTTTGGTAACTAGACTCCAGTGTGTCATGAACTAATTTCATTGTTTCAGAGTGTTAATATGGCAAATGCCTCTGATCCTCTTGTGCACTTCCTTAACATGATAAGTGTTCAAGCCTTTTAAAATTTGGGTTTTACAAAAAATAAAACAAGTAAAAAGAGTACAGACAAGAAGTCAGAAAACAATATGAAATAATAACAACAAATAGAAACACTGTTAGAGGCTGTGAATACTGTTGTTGGGGCTGAAAAATAAACCTTTACCATGACCAAATGTTGAGCTGCACTTGTATGTTAGAATTACTGTGCCGTCGACCACAGTGCCTCTGTTCACCACTGTGCCTTACAAACTACTACAAGAAAGTTCACATTGTTGTAGGTGGAACAACATGACTAACACATTGAATAAAACAGTCTAATTAGAGTCATTGTAAGAATATGTGTTGTGGGGATGATGTATGGAGAGGCTGGCACTAGTTTAAGTTTAATACATTTTCAAAGTTGTTTTCTTTTAGCCACTGTGTTCTGCATTTGCCACCATAGTTTCTGGAGATGTATATGTTTTTCTTTCCAGTGGGAGATGCATAAAATTATTAACTTCTTATGTGACAAATTCCAACTTTAATTAAATGCCAAATAAATAAAAAAAACAAATATTTGTGCAAAGGACCTTTTTAGTCATTTCACTCCTGCAAAAAACACTTTTTAAAATAAATGATAAGCACTTGATTCCAAAAGAAATGGGCCAAGATATGACTGAAAGCACAAAAGTTATCATTGTAAACTATATGGTAAACTATTTTTTTACAATTTTAAGGACCGTTGATGGGATGAAGACAGAAAAGGAATGCTTAGCAGTTATCTAATGATTTACGGTGGACTCAACATATCTCACTGTAGGACTGGCTTTGCTATAAACTGCAGCTAGAGAAATCACCTAAAAACATGGTAATCATGTCAGTTATACCATATTTTTATTGATTATTGTATTTGAGAACTCCTGTTGGGATTGTCAGACACCATTTCCATGGCCAGAGGGGTGATTAGTACTGTACTGTATTGTAAATTAGATTAAATCTGTTGTTTCTGATTTGATGAAATTGTACAGTATGATACAGTACTGAGACCTTACTAAAAAAAAAGTGTTGTTTCTTTTTTTGTTACCAGATCTGTTATTTTAAATTATCTGCCATCTCTGTTATATTTTTGAATATTGTTGAATAAAAAAGTAAAGTACCTCTGAACACTGCCTCAAAAGTCTTTGTTTCTGAATCTTTACTCTTTCTTCTTTTAGTGAAAAGGACAAGATGGAAATTTATCCTGGGATGTATGTTATATTATTAGTATAAATATCTTATTTAAAAAAGAAACATTCGAAATATTCAAATTCAACTGCTCCTTACTCTGTAGCCTGCATAACCTATTCTTTATGTTGTTGTTTTTTTTTTAACTAGAAATTGTTTTAGTTTAGTACAATCCCAAATTTGAAAATCAAGCTGAAATGTATTGTTATAGTGTGTATTATTATAAAATATAATTAATGAATATACATTGTCTTTTTTAAAATTACTATAGTATTGTCAGTGTGTTTCTGAAGACACCATGCAAAAGAGGTTCTATGGCCATAAGCTAAAATAAATAAAATTATAAATAAATAAGATTTGTATCGTATCAAAGTTGTACTGACTGAGTAGATGTGTTCGCATAACTTAGCAATACAATTTATGAATATATTTTTGATATACTGTAATACGTGGTATATTTAAACACCAGCCCAAATTCTGTCCAAAGCCCAAGCCCATTTTAACCCGCACAATGCAAACCAGGACTGCCCGGCTGGGCGGAAAACCGCTCCGACCAGGCAACATTGCCCATAACATAGCATGTATCATATCATATCAAAGTGTCTTTCAAACGAGAGGAGCCGCGCTCTCTGTTAAGCTGAGAGGTTGCCAAGGTAACGGCAGAGCGGGTTGGAGCATCTTCCTGACCACACGAGGGCGCTGCCTCGAGCGCGGCTCCATCCTGTCAGCGGCTCCCCTGTCTACGTCACCACATTTCACCGAATGCGATGGAACAGCGTGGAAAAGCGTAACGTTAAGGTGGTCCAGAAACACTGCCAGAAACTTGTAAGTTGAATGAAAAGTTAACTAAATGTGTGTTTTCGTGTCTGAATCTTTCTCTGGTTCATGGTAGTCAGACAGAGAGTTTGGTGTGGTTAGCGGAAAGAGGTTACCGAGTTACTACTTGAACTATTTGTCACCTGAATGTGTGGTTTGCTGGGAGTTGATGTGTCAGCCTGTGTTGAGGTAAATCTGTGTTTTAGGTGCAAGATGAGGGAAACGGTTCTCCTGCTCACATCGTGTGCGGTTCTGTGTCTCCTCCTGAGCTGCAGCCAGGCAGCCAGACAAGGGCAGGACATCAGATGTGGAGGTATGTGTCTGTATCTCAGTCTGTGTTCAGCACACAGACACACAAAAACGTCCTAATGTGCGTGTCCTCTCTGGTCCTCTCAGCCTGCAGGGCTCTGGTAGATGAGATGGAGTGGGCCATCTCACAGGTAGACCCAAAGAAAATGATCCAGACTGGATCCTTCAGGATCAACCCGGACGGCAGCCAGTCCATCCGAGAGGTGAGGAGGCTTCAGCAGCCACGTAGTAATCTGTGTCCAGCCCACTCTGCAGGCTGCAACACATTACACACACGACTACTGTACACAAGGACGCATTGCTGCATATGTCATTTTTAAAGCTGAACCTGGTTTATCAACTATTGTGTCGAGATGCTACTTATCTAACTACTAATTACATGTGCAACTGTTGGCACATCAACTGTTTTGGTACATGATTAATCGTGATTAATGTGGATTTTTCAAGAAAAAAAATGGCAAACATCCTCTGGTTGCAGCTTCTTAGATTTAAGGATTTGCTGCTGTTCTTAATCTTATATCTAATATAGTAATAATAGACTGAAGGTTGGACAAAACAAGACACCAAACGAAGTAGTTTATCACAGTGATTATGTCATAAAGATGTTTTGAGTTTGACATTATAGAAGTCAGCATTGAGTAATATAATTAAATATATTGTGAGATGATATATTTATCTAATGTCAGAGTTTTGCTTTATGCTTTATACAGAAGAAGGTATTGCTTTGATATCTCTGGTTGTATTAGATCATTGTGGACAAAGTTACAAATAACTGAAAAAGACTTGTCAATGACAATACTGGATTTTTGTATGACTATGCATCGACAATAAACTTTCATTTATTTATGTATGTGGAAAAGAGGACAGACAGAGGATTTTGTCCATTGCAAAATGTACACAATAGATATTCATTGTTTGAGTAAGATTTAATATTTGGGCTGAGTTCAGAGTTGTGAATGTGGTTGGTGTTAGGTCGTATTTAATATTTAACTGTAAGATGAAGGCAGAGAAACAAAAATCAGGGAGTTGTACTCATATTGTCACCTGACATTTAAATTAACGTCAAAACTGGACCTAATAAAGTGTTAACACTCTATCACTTTATTTATTATAGTGCACAATAAGGTGTTGCTTCAATCAAACATAATTTTAAGAGGTAGTTTTATATTTGAGTTGGTTAGTATAAAGAAAAAAACTCACATAGTCTTTTCATTCAGAGTTTTTCATGACCTTTGTTGTCACCAGGTTCCTCTGGCTCGCTCAGAGGGCAACCTCCTCGAGCTGATGGAGACTGTGTGCGAGAGGATGGAGGACTATGGAGAGTACACGGACTCTTCCACGAACAGAAAGTCCTACAAGAGGATAAAATCTCGGAGCGGCGAGACCATGGACCTCTCAGAGGCCACGCTGGATTCAAGAGTTACAGCCAGTTTAAAATTCGCAGTGAGTACAATTTTCATTGCAGCTTTCCAAGAAATTCCATAAATAATTATTCAATGCATCATCATATGTTTTAATAGCTTTGCATTACAATGCTTTTGTTGTTAATGTTTTATTGTTAATGATAAGACAGATATAACAGCTGTCTCAACATTTGTATTGGTCTGCTGCTCACAAAATTGTTAAAAACTTCACCGAGGACATTTAAAGTGGCCTTAAATAAATTGTTACAAAGTACAATGTAACATATACAGTTTTACTTTGAAACTTTTATTGACTAAGAAATCAAGAGCTTGTTGACACACCTACCCCACTGCCTGCAGCCTTTTTATTTGTTGACTGTATTATCTTCACTTGCCGTCGTGATGTTGTTTTGCTTTATCTTATGATGTGTTAAGTGTTATACATTAATGCGTGTAATGACTGCAGTGCAATGTTTTATGTTTTATCATCAAATAAAATCAGTCACTGAGTATTTTATGCAACCCACACATCCAAATCTTGTGGCTTATACTGTGAATTGCACAGCGTGTAACTATGTTTTGACTTTTTTCTCCAGTGTGAAACAATTGTTGAGCAGAATGAAGATGAAATTATTGAATTCTTCGCTCATGAGACTGATAATGTCAAAGACAAACTCTGCAGCAAGAGGACAGGTATGTTTTTCACTCAACAGTTTAACATCCTAATAAACATTTCTGTCATATTGTTCCACTACATCAACTGTATTTTAATTCATTGTCTTTACATCCTTTGTGCTCTGCAGACCTCTGTGACCACGCTTTGAAAATGCCCCATGATGAACTTTGATACAACCTCACCATCGCTGCCGTCTCTGCTCAGCTAGAATGGAGACATTAGGTGCTGTAATGTTTTAGTTGTCCCTTATCACCAGGTTACACCATGGTAGTGGTGGAGGATGTACACAAATTATTATGTAAAATATTAGAAAATCCACCTGAAAATAAAAGTGTTATTCCTGTGATCTGTGACTGTTTAAGGACCAGTTTATATTTTTTAGTCACATCTCTTTGGATGATCTTGTCACTTCTATACATGCAGTACTGTAAATTATTATACTGTCTGTGATTATATGAAGGCTCTTGTCCTGCCTTCAGAGGCTCTTCACCAGGTAAAACTGAAACTGTGAAACTGCACAAATGAAGTTAGAATCTCCAGTAGATCCGTGATTCCATAAGACGAGTACACAGAGACTGGACTGGAATTTGATCAGCTCATCCTTAAGTCATTATTCATGCACATTGAAAACATCTCTCCCAAAGTTAGGTAGACGTACATTGTTGTTATTAGTCTTTTGCGTTCACAGTAAATAGACATCCATACTGCCCTCTGACCAAAATTACATCTTTGATTCCAGCTGTAGTACGGACTTTTTAATGCTCACCAATATTCATTGAACTGTCCAAGATCACAGGAATAACTGATGTCAGTGTTGTTGTTTTTTTGGTTGAATATTCCTTTAGGTAAAAAAGTTAAAGAGCACAATTTGAAGGTACATTATGTAAAATCAGAAATTAAGATGATTTTAGATTTGATTGAAATTAGTTTCACTATTGTCCAATTCACAAAATGTACTTTTCAAAGATTGATTACCCTTCACCACCAGCCTTGGTATTGTTACGGTTGATGTGAAGTTTAATACCTTTAAGAAAACTGGTCGAACAGATTAAATGATGCTGCTTAGGTGGACGGGTTGATGCTGGAAATGTCTTTAAGAACTGAACTGATGATACATTTTCCATTAGAGAAACTGGCAACTGAATAAAAGTTTAAAAAAAAAAAAAGAAAAGAAATAGAAAATGTAAGGAAGAAAGGAAATCCTAACTTCTGAAAAACTTGAACCACTGCTTTGTTTGAAATTGTGAATTCAAACTTAATGTTGTAGCTGCCAGTGGCTTATACACTTAAAAACACTCCCAAGGACTTTCACATTTGTCTGTTAATTTACACACAATGGGACAATGATACTAAACTGTTGGAAAATACCTTTATACCAAACAAGTGTACAGGTATAAAATGTTTGGCTAGTTGTTGCTTCAGAAGTATTCAAACAACATTTTTTCCATTAAACACTACAAAAAAAAACAGCTTAAATCCCCATGAATTATGATACTTAAAGAGTTTTATTTTTGCTTTTGAGCATCAAGAGTAGAGAAAAGTTATGTTTTCTTCAGTCTTATCAAAGTGAACTCTAATGTAAGCCCACTAGGGTGCGCTGTTGTCCACAAGCTGATACTTGAGTCCAAACTAAAGCATCACACTATGTTGGAAAGTCCTCATGCTGTACTGTTGATGTAGAAAGGTCAGGAAGTATTTTTGGTCATTTTTCAATGTGTGAAAAAATGACCTTGCTGTCTCATGTGAACATTCTCCTGATACTTCCTTTTTTATATACATATACATAAATTTTGTACATTTTCTGCATCTGTCTTGTCTTTAATCAATAGGAATATATTTGTACAACATCAACTCAAGTTTACCTTCTAATTTCTAAACCAGAAGTCATGGAGCCTCAGACATATATCTCATACAAAAGTGACATAATTACAACCCAGCAATCATCTTACATATTTTGCTGTGACATTCCTGACCCTTCGTTTTTTGTTAATTCAACAGTTTTTATGCTATGTGCATGTGTTTTACTGCATGATACACAGATGTCAAAGCACTTAATAATCATTTAAGATCTGCAACATGCAGTTTTTTAATTTTTCACTTTTACTTGTAGGCAGTGTCAGATTTTTCCCAGAGTCTTTGCATGTTTAAATAACTTTTTAAGTGTATTATTGGAAAATAAAGAGGAGAGGATGCCACTCATTTATTGTACTTAGAATAAGAGACCGCTGACAAAAATCAAAATACAGACAGAAACAACAAATTAAATATTGAACTAAGAGGTGTATTCCACTTTAAGTTATTTCTCAACATTTACAATATAAAAACAGCATTTATAAACTTTTTAAACTCATTTTTCAGGGTTCATACAAAGTTGTAAAAGTTGTGGAAAATGCTTGATTTGAACTGTTATGTTTTCAAGGTAAGGAATATGCTTTTTTCAACATAATTTGGTGTTTCATCTTCACAATCTCTCATGTAAACCAGAAGTCTTTTAATATTTGAAATGAGAGAATCCTGTAGGTATATTTGTCATCGATCAATCCTCTGCTAAACAAGCATTAAATAAATTAGATCAGTTACAGTCATGGTCACAGACGCTCAGTCCACCTTTCTACACATATGATTTGATTGTAATTCATTTGCCAAAAAGGAGACAAGACACACAAACAGTTAAAGGTGAATTTAACTGAGAGCATAATTTTTATATTTCTAATATTCTATAGATATCATTATAATATCATTATCATGAATTCTTCTGGCCAGAGTAATTGTGAAGGGAATATCTGATATTGCGACAGCCTTAATATGAACAGCTGGTAAAATAAAGTGAAAATTTACATAGATCGCTGCAGGTGTGAAGGAATTTGCTTATTGCATTTATAGCATCAAAATAGGTGTGATTATAAAGGCTTCAAGAGTTTGGAATTTTTTTATTTAGGTATCTTGAATTTTGCTTGAATTTTACTCTGAACAAGCTGTATGAACCCTGCTTTTTGGTTTACAAGGTACATTTAGTAGCTGTTGTAGAGCTATCAGTTGTATCCCACTATCTTCCTCAGCAGTTTGTTCAGTTGTCATGAAATTGTAAATTTTTGAATTTCCATTTTTCTGAACATTTTAAGGAACTAATGTCCATGTTGGTATAAATGTTTAGATCAAAAGTTAAGTCTTGACCTTGGACACAGCAGCTAACAAACCACACTCACCACAAGATGAGTCCTTCAAGGACACCATATACACTTTCCACAGCATTTGGTTAAAGCACTCCATCATTTTATTTACTTATGATACAGAACAATGACTTAATTAAATCCTAAAATCACTCCTAAATAATCATATATTTAATTATATCCACTTTAATGATTTCACATCAATATATTACCTTAAACACTCTAGAAACAGCAAATAAATATTAAAATTAATATTTGGAGAAAAAGTGACAAGATCTGCTGTACAATAATAGATTTGTCAAATAAATAGTTGATTTGGATATTCTAGATTTCCCTAGTGTCAAATTCCTACATTTCTATAACAGTAAAGGCATCACCACTTATTCATCAAAAATAAAAGCTCTAAGATTACATTTAAACTACAAATACACCAGCCTTTATGAAAATATCTGCTACAAAATGTTACTGAGTAATTGATTTCCAGTCCTTGTTTATCCAGTTATTTAACAGACTGACTTTCAGTCACACCTTCATCTGAGACCTCTGAGGGAATGAAAACCTCCTCCTCCTCCTCCTCCTCCTCCTCCTCCTCATTTTCTTTTTGCTCTTTTTCCATCATTTCCACTGCTGTGGTTGTATTCACCACCTCAACTGGGCACTTCTTGCTTTGATGAGGCTCATTCTCATCTCCATCAACTTCCTCCTCCTTAGCTGCAGTCTTGTATCCTACTTCACCAGAATAGCATTGCTCCCCCTCAGCTGTTTCAAACTCCTTGTCATTGTCTGTCTTGCTTTCTGTCCCGACATCCTCAACCTCTTCCTCATCTGCTACAATAACAGTGTCTCCAGAGCCATGGCTGCTGACACTGCTGCAGGACAGTGTGTCTTCTTCAGCATGTCCACTCAGCTCTTCATGACATGGATCCTGCTGGATTTGTCCCGCTTCTACATCCTCAACACCACCTTCTGCTGAAACCTCCTGTCGCCCTGCTTCATCAAAGACTGCCTTCTCAGAATTCATGTCCTCTACCACATCTGGACAACCCAAGTCTTCCCCTACGCTTTCTCTATCCCACGGCTCACTCACTTCTTCCTCCTCATTCTCAGAGTCAGGTGCTGTATGTTTCCTAATGCGATTCACTGCATCCCACAGGGACTTTGGATACTGGGGCTCTTCTTTGAGGGATTGGTCATGGGGAACGCTTCCACATTGCTCTTGCAGAGATGAAGAGCTGGGAAGCATGATAGAGGATGAATCAGAGGAAGAGGAAGATTGGAACTGAAGGGATTCTTCACAAGAGTCCAGATGAAGAGGTGGAGGGACAGTTTCTGGGACACCAGCAGCAGGAGTTGGAGTTGGAGTTGACGGACAGACTGAATCTATTTCCAAATTAGAAACAAGCTCTGTGTCTGATACATGTAGTGGAGAAGGAAGCTCGGAGGGCGAGAGCACATCCAGAGGGGATTGAGATGCCTCACAGTTAGAGTCTAAAAGTGAGGCTTGAGAAGAGTTCGAATGATCAGTCTGCAAAATTTCGATCTCTATCTTAGTTTGAGAGTCTGTAGCATTTTCTTTCGATATTGTCTGCTCCAAAAGACCCATGGGATCCTCATCAGCTTCTTTTTGTGATTGCTCTTTAGTCATGTATGTCTCTTTTAAACTAGAAGCCTCCTCCTCTTGGTCATTATCAAGTTGTTGCTGCAAAGTGTTGGCCTCATGACTTTCAGTCATGTTTTCTTGAGATATTGTCTGTTCCAAAAGACCTGTAGGATCATCACTGACTTCTTTTTGTGATTGCTCTTTAGTCATGTATGTCTCTTTTAAACAAGAAGCTTCCTCCTCTTGCTCATTATCAAGTTGTTGCTGCAAAGTGTTGGCCTCATGACTTTCAGTCATGTTTTCTTGTGATATTGTCTGTTCCAAAAGACCTGTAGGCTCATCATTTACTTCCTTTTGTGGTTCAGCCATATAACTTTCAAGCTGTTGCTCCAAATTTTTGACCTCTATGGCACTTGCTTCGGAAATGTCAAGTGTCTGTTCCATGGTATGGTCTGTAAGATCCTCATTGATTTGGTTGGGTAGTTGGTCTTCAGACTCTTTCATACAAACATCCTCTGCTTCGACACTTTCAAGTTGTTGCTGTAAGGTGTTGACCTCTGTGGCGTTTTCCTGGGATATTTTGAGCTTTTGTTCAATAATATTGCCTGTAAGATCCTCATTGGCTTCTTTTGTTTGTTGCTCATCAGTGATGTTGCTCTCTTTCACACAAGCAGTATTGTCTCTTTGGTCACTCCCAAGCTGCTGCTGTGACATCATATCTTTATCAAGGTCCTCAATTGCATCACTGATCTCATTTGTCTCATTTGTTATCTGTGATGTTTCACCCTTGGCATCCTGGTCCTCAACACTGGACACTGCTTCTGCAGTTTGATCAATTAAATCAAGAGGAGAAGGGCTTGGGGAATGGTCTCTATGAGGAGTGGAACTTGGGGAAAGGTCATCTGATCCAGGGGGAAGAGTAGATGGCAGTTGTTGTGATGGGGTGTCAGGAAGAAATGAGGTTTCAGGGCAAGGAGCTGGGTTTTCTGTGGATTTGAGGGCAATCAACCCAGGATCAGGACCTTCCTCTTTGTTTGATTCTGAGATATAGAGACTGGAGGATGAGAGCATGAGAGGAAGAGCATGGTTGGGTGCTTCACAGTATAGAGAGGGTGACAGGGAAGATGGATTAGAGAGTTTGGTGGGTGGACTGAGACTCTGAGAGGAAAGTTGAGAAGAGGTATCATGATTTTCTTCCTGACTCTGCTCAGTTGTACCCTCTTCACTAGTAGATTTAAGATTAAGACCCTCAGTCATTTCAGTTTCAGGTAAAGCTTTGGTGTCTGTTTCGAGTTGTGGGTCAATGTCAATCACTTCAGACACAGGTGACATCTGCTTCTGAAGTCCTTCAACATCATCACCACCTTTTGCCACCTGATCTTTGGCATCATCATTCTCTTGCGAACACAGTGTTCCTTCAGTTTGGCCAACCTCTATCTCTGTTGTGTCCTCTGGGACTTGTTCAGTTGCATCATCAATGTCATTATCTTTAATTTGAGGAGGTTCACCTTCTTTGTCCTCCACACATGAGTTAAGAAGTGAGGTTGTATCCTCAGGTTGATGCTCAGCGATGCAGTCATATAGAGGGATTCCTAGGATTCTTTCAGCACGCTCCTCCAAGGTTTCCCTTTCAGGAACTGAAGACATGCAGGGTAAAGAGAGTTCCCTTTCTCCCTCGGCTGCGTTTTTCTCCTCAAGATCTGCGTATAGTTCAGTCTCAGGCCTTTCATTAACATGCAAGGGGTCTGTTTCTGCATTTTGGTCAGTTGTCACATCCTGATTTAGCTGATTGTTTGATTGGACACATTCAGGAGGGGCAAGTGATTGAATATCAGGTGGACCTTGGTCAGTATGTGGTGTGGAATCTAAAATGTGAACGTGCTCTTTCTTAGGCGATGGAATCAGTTCCATTTTGACAACAACACAGGTTGTGTCGATTACCAGTAGACCCTTATTCTCCTCAGATTCGGTGTCATTTTTGATGTCCAGTCTCCGTACTTCAGTGTCAATTGGAAGAACTTCAGCAGAGACTTCTTGGTTGTGCAGAACATCTGATTGTCCATCCTCCTCGCTGTCAGCTTTCAAGCATGTGGATGAACTCTCAGTTTCAGCCCTGCTTGTGAAACTAGGCTCCCTCCATAAAGGATATTTTACTGATGGCTGCACTGACTGAGAAATTTGTCTCCCAGATGAAGAATCACCATCATTGGTACTTGCTTTTTCTGGGACCACAACATCTGTCTCAGATTTATTGAGATTATCCTCAGGGATCTCACTTTCTACGCAGGTTGGTGTCTCCTTCGATTGGACTTTGAGATCACTCACATCTGACTGCTCTGTGAGTGCTGGTGGCACTCTGAAGTCTACCTCATCTGCAAGTTTGTTGGTTTGATTCATGTCACCACCTCTAGGCCCCCTTCCTAATTCTGTGTCTTGAATGTTTGTTTGTGAGGTACAAATTGGCAAAGATGGTGTTTCTGTGGTGCCTGCTATTCGAGACACCAAGCAAAATATGGTCAGCCCGCCTGTCTTTTTGTTCAATCTGAACTTCCTTCCTTCAATGACTTTGGAGGATGGTTCCTCATTTATCTTTTTGTTCTGAACTTCTTGTAACCCTTGTGGCTGCTGCACAGACAACAGACCCTCACATGATATGTGTGGTTTCTGGGTACTAACAGGACTGCTTGCCTTTAAAGCATCTGCTTCCTGTCTTTGGTTCTTTAGTCCTTCAAGCTCTGGGTAGGTATATTGATTCACATCTGATTTTGTAAAGTCTTCTTTCTCTCCTTTTCTGTGATCTACAGGTACATCCAGCTTTCTGAGTGTGGGCTGTGACCAGTAGCTTTGTCTCTTACCTTCCTGCTCCCAACTGCTGTCACTGTGGTGCGACACAGGTGAACTTTTATGTTGGACATTATAAGGAGGAGGAGCAATATAACCAGGGGGTTGGCTGAACATCCTCCTTTGGTAGCTGCTGGTCTTGTCTTTCATGTCTAACACGTGGCTTGTGTCAGAAGTGCCAGGAGTTTGTGATGGATAATAGGTTGGAGCTTGCTGTCTGCCCCCTCTATCCCACATTCCTAATTCTCTGATGTTTGCAGATTGTAAGACTTGTTGCAGTGCAGCCACTCGAGGATCAGTCCCGCTCCTGCTGTCCCTCTCTGGAGCCCTGCTGCTTTCCAACAGCCCCTGAGAGGCGCCCCTCAACTCTGCCTCTATACGTCTCCTCCTTGGAAGAGAATGGCTGTATCGAGCTGCCCAAGCTTCCAGCTCTCGATAGCTGCTGTCACTCCTTTTAGTAGAAACTTCCCTGTTGTAGCGGATGGGGGTGCAGGGCTCCCACCTCCTCTGCCATCCCTCCCTCAGAAACCCTCTCTCATAGTCCCTCGCTGCTCGTTGAGCTGCTGTCCACTCTCTGTCTCTGGCGTCATGTGGTTGATATTCTCCCAGGTCGTGGTGCTGCTGAGGGTGGCGGTCTAGAATAAAAGGGAAGTGAGAAGAAGCAGGGGTGGTCAGGTCTTGGTCTGTCCAGCTGGTGTACTCCTGTGGAGCTCCTCCTGTTCTTGATCCTGGTACAGTCCAGTAACTGGACTCCCTGTTTTGATCCTGTTGCTCACTGTAGTACAATGGATAATGGGTGGCCTGATGTCTGTCATGGTAGCTGTGGGTAAAATGGTGGGCAGATGTGAGTAAAAATCAAATAATTTCAGCAAAGACATCTTATACAATTTCTTGATATGCTGTGTTAGAAAATCTTTCCATGTCAGTCAATGACCAGTCAATGTTGAAGTGAGTCAAGTTAGCCAAGGGTTACATAGTGCTGCAGAGATGCAGACTATGCTGTTAAAGAATTACCTTTTGTCACCCAATCGTTAGCTATCGAGAGACTGCAGTACAAATCAGATCAAGTTTAAGCTTGTCTAACAAGCATAGACTAATGGGAACAAACACTATAATCCAAAGATTATACTGAATGAAAACATAATCATAGCGCTGCACTTACTTGTGTGTACAGTTTCTCCCAGGCATGGTACCAAATTTGGAGTATAGAGACGATTGTCCTTGATTCTCAGGCCAGAACTCCATCTTTTGGTCTGATACACAAATCTGAAACAGAAAAATGGATCATATACAGTATATGGATCATATATTTGACTGTTTTGGCATGTTGTTGAAATGCATTAAATTAAACAGGGTTTCAATGGGTCCCTAAAAAGTCCAAATCCAATAATATGACATTTATGCCTTAAAAGGTCTTGAATATGATTTTGACAGGTCTTAAAAATTAATTGGATTGTGAAGTTAACATTATATATAAAGTTGCATTAACTAAAGTCTTTTGTATTGATCACACTGTAACAGCTACAAAACAAAACCAACATGTAATCAATAACCCCTAATGTAAACTGTGCAGCATGTTTGGAATTTATCTGAGCACATCCAGCTAACTTCATACTCCACCGGGTGTGGAAAGGACAAGAAGTCTTACATTACACAGTTGGGAAAGGCAGATTTAATTATTTAATTCATATTAATTGATTAATACTTTTAACATACTTTTTTGCTAGTGTGGATGTGAAATAGGTGTTAAATTGCATCCAGTCATAATGGTCTTTAAAGGTCTTAAAAAGTCTTAAATTTAACTTGAAGAAATCCTGATTAAAATATTTAAAAGCAGACTTTAAAAGTATATCTATATTCTAAAGTATTTATATTCTAATTCTAAAAAGCCTCAACTGCAGTCATTGATACATTATTGGAGAAATAGCTACACACATACAACACTTACCTTAAATGTCTGTTTTCAGATTATTGTCCTCCCTGCACATGAGGTGATATCAGGTCTAATGAAGTCCAAACAGGAAAACTTGTTTTAAAAGGACGCTGGTTTTCAGTCCCCCTCCCACTCTATACACACACACACACACACACACACACACACACACACACACACACACATACACACACACACTCCCCTGTCACAGTAAGCCCATCCTCCTCTCATCCAGCAGTTCAAATACTACTGAGGAATTTTTTAATCAGGTTTTTAGAAGTACTGTCTTTGGTCGCGTCATTCCTCTTTTTAAAGTCATACAAAATAAAGGTGAAGGCAACATCACATCAACATCAGAATTTATTATTTTTTTACTAGGCTACATGTAAACTAACTAACTAACATGTATTTACTTTCAGGCACAGTCAAATATAAAAATGCAGATAGTGGTTTTCACTACACAGATTTATGCATACAACAGCTTCGTGTGAAAAAGGGAAAAATGCTATTGACATCATTGCATTGGAATTAATTGGAATTTTTTAGTAATTTTGTCAACTGATTATTAGAACAGAATTGCAACTAAATTACAAGTATTCACGGTGCTGTACAAAGTACTTTTCATAAAATGTCATATTTAATATAATTTTAAAACTAGACAAGTGAAAAATGTATGTTTCAACTTTGATTTTTCCCTAATTGAATGTTTTCCTATCATCTCAAGTGGCACTCAACATCACCACTTCCTAGCAACACACCGTTTTCATAACTTTGCCCAAATTAATCATGAATAACAACAAAACCAGTGATCTGCACTGTGCATGACACTCGCGTGGGAGGTGCTCGCTTGGCGTGATGGAGAGCAGACTCTGCATGGAGATAGGGATCTGTTGTTTTGTCGGCTGATTGTAGCAGAGGGAGAGACGGGCAGCGGACGGGTTGTCTCCCTTTCTTTGAAACTCTCCAGCGTAACAAACAGGCTTTCCTTCTCTGAACAGAAAGTCTGTACATCAGCAGAGAGCAGGAGAGAGGGGATGAAGTACGGACAGACAGCAGGCTACGGGGAGGGCAATCTGTTGATGTTGACAGAATAGTTGGGGATCGGATGAACTTTGTTGTGGGTTTTATACAGTATCTCAATAAAAACAACAATGTGTTGGATATCAAGAGCCAAAAGGTAGACGTTTCCGTATCTAGTTAAGGCTTAGTTAAGTGCACTAAAAACAAAGGATTATTTTTTTATTTTATGCAAGTCTATTATAATAATGTATTTGGTTTCTTGAAGATATATTGGCAGTTTGCAGTTATATTTTGACAAATTGGACCCAGCTTTCCAGTTGATTTCTGTCCAAACTGAGCTGATGTAACTGTACAAGAGACAGAGGTGTGAATACTAATCACAATGACAGTATGACACCAACTATATTTCAGTAGCCATTATTACTGAGAGAATGAATCAGTTTTTGCATCTTACTGAGCTTTCCTCTGGACTTAGATGCTGCTTGTTGCTAAAAGTTGTATCCCAGAAATGATGATCATGAAGATGTTTAGTGAGTGACAGACTCAATCACCGTGTGTGGAGGAGGACGGGTGGTGTTAAATTTTATTTAAAGCCCCTTAATATTGTTTTACCATAACATAAAATATTCATGACTAAATGGTCAACACTCTGCTTCAACAGGACTGTGTGGATGTAGTTTGATCTGATTTGACTGACAGTGGCCGATCAACATAAGCAACAATAATATGGCTGAACTGTGAGTGGTGCATGCAGCATTTGACCTTTTTGCAGCCCCGCCCACTTCAAACCAGTCAAAAGACCACAGAGGAAAACAAATATATAATTGCTGTAGGACCCAATCAATCATAGAAATGATTAAGTATTGAGTGTAGTATTAAGAAAATTGTTTTCCAAGGCCTTTAGAGCTGTGATCATGAAACTTGTTTTCAATCTACTTAATGCAACTCAGACATGTTTGTAACATGCTCAACGCCCTGGCAGAAACCAAACAGGTGACTGAGCATGTATAAACAAGCCACTGTGTCGTCTGTACAGAAAAAAAATGAACCTGGTGAAACACTAAGTGTTTAACTGAGAGGACAATCAGATGTGGAAAAGAAACATGAGATTTTGACTTTAGAGATAGAGCAGGAGATGCCTGAGAGGAGCACCTGAACCCTTTTCAAGGAACGCACTGATAAAAATTGGCTGTGTTTATATGCACACTATTATACTGGTTATAATTGAGTTTTTGGAGTATCCTGGTTATGTTTTGTTTATGTTAACGGCTTACTGTGGTTTTAAGAACTCTCGATATACTACCTGGAATACACTGAAAGCCAGGATACTGTGACATGTGAACACCTTAATCAGGTCCCCGAATCATCTGATAGTAGGCGAGATCGTGAGAAATCAAGACACACTTGCAGGCAGATGATCACAAACCTGTTATGATCATGTAGCTTATACATGAATAACCAGGTTTTTCATGTTTCAGTAAACACCATATCCTGAATATAATCAAAACTAGAATACCACTGCACATGTAAACTGACTCACTGTAAAGTTTTTCTCTGGAACTACATTGTGTATGACAATGAAAAAATCACGAAATTGATAAATGGAAGAACCTGAACTCTCCCATCAGGTACTCGTGAGATCTGCACTGCAACTTGAAGCTGTAACGTCAGAACTGATCCCTGTCTCACTGAAAACAAGTCGAGACATGAGAGGATGAGAACAAGTCTCTCTGGACTGCTCACTGACGTTCAGATTTTATTAACAAAACATGAGTATTGTTTATATTAAGTCACAATGAGGACTTGTGACTGGTTGCAAACTGTATTTAAGTGTTTTCACAACAAGTGTAATTATACCAGTGAAAAATAATGAAGAAACATCTAATTGATTCCATTAAAATATTAGTTTTGGATCATTTTTCCAGTTTATTTATTCATTTGGAGAAGAGGAAGGTGGAACTGGTTATTTCCACTTAAAACAAGGTAAGGTGTGGTCAAAATGAACAAAAAAAAGTCTAAAATTTTGTACAAAACCTCCAAAATCACACATTTTTAAGACAACTTTCAAATCATTAGAATACTTAATTTAAGGCAAAAGACACATTTTATTTTTTCCACTTGTAATAGCATTAACACAAATTAATTGTAAAAACACAATCTCAGTTGTGATATGGATCCCCCTGGGTCTGAAATAAAGAATAAAGTAACAAAGGAAATATTAATAGGATATTACAGATATCTCAAGTGACTGAAAATTACCAGTATAATAGCCAAATAAATACTGTACATAAAAAAGTACTACTTTATTTAAATGGTCAACTAAGTAAACAACAGATCCACTATTTGGTGCATCTCAGGAGACCATGTTAACCGATTTGTGACCTGACTTTTGACATTAAAACTAGCACAAACAATGTCTTTAGACTTAATATTTAACTGAAAGCTCTTTTGTGTTTTACAAGGCAACACATAATTGTAACAAGCTGTAGCTGCATTATAAAACACAAAATGTACAAAAAAGATCTGACAATCTTTTGAAACTTTAAATAACAAATTGCAGTCACTTGATAGAGGGTTAACATTAACACTGCATTATCCGGGAATAATGTTGAGCTGTTGTTTCTTTTGCATAATGCATTTACTGATTTTGCTGTTTTTAAAATATTTTAAAAAGGCACCCAAGAAACCAGAGTCATAACTGGTCTCAGGACAGAAACTAGTCCAAGTCCCAGTCATATAGCAGGTTGTGACTGGTCTTTCCTCAGAGATGCCTTGTAGATGTTAATGTTTTGTTTGTCATCACGGCTCACAAGCTCCACATTAAATCTGCTCGGCAGAAATTCCTCATAGAAACTTGGAGTCCTGTGCTCTTTTCGCATTTTGGACGAGAGGTACACCATGGCTCCGTTCTTGCACAAATGAGCTAGTGTCTCCACCAGCAGTGGGTAAGTCTCTGGAAGGTAAATTATATCAGCACAAAGCACCAGATCCCAGTCAGTAGGGAAGTTCATGTGGTCCTCACCCCAGGACAGAGGGAGGACGGTGGGAAGGCTGGTGGGCCAACCACTGGATGGTATGTTAGCAGAGACATTAGCCTGGAGTTGTGGGAGAGCCAAAGGGAGGTCTGTGAGGGTCACAACGGCACCTGAAAAGACATGAAAATTTGATTCCAATGTGTTGTCGATGAAACTCACAACTCAAGATGCTTTACACACTACAAGTGGGTTGAACATTATTTACATATGGATGCAGAGGTGGAAGTAACTAAGTACAACTACTTACATTACTGTGTGTTACTGCACTGAAATCATTAGGTACTTGTACTTTTATTGGTATTTTTCCAAGTTCATAATTTTACTCTTACTTAAGTATGCAAATCATAAATCACCACGGTGTAGGCCTACAATACTACAATAGTGAATTACTAGCCAAATCTTTCATCTGCATTTTTGTAGCCAAAAAGTCTGTCCTATCACAGATGAACAAAGGAACACCATAACATATTTCCAAATTGCTGCAGCAGGCACAGGTTTGGATAAGTTCTGAGTAATTTAGACTCAAGGTTTGGAGAAACAGAAACCCCTTTCAACTGAATGCCTGCTGTTGATAATGCATTATACTTCAACAGTTAAAAAAGTAACTAATACTCTGTTTTTGAGAATAATACTTTGTACTTTTACTTTAAGTATTTGTAACACCAGTACTGTAATTGAGTAATATGTCGGTAATGTAACAGTACTTGTATTTGAACACAGATTTTCAGTATTCTTTCTACCACTGCAAAGATGTTTTCAAGTCTGTGAGTCTGTAAAAAATCTCAAGATATTTTGACAGTGCTGCACCGTAGTGCTGAGTAAGTAACAGGTCATTTTTCAACATTGACACTAAAGCAGCAACACCTGCTGCAGCAGGTTTACAGTGCCTCTGGTGGAAGCAACTGTCAGCTGCATGTATCTGATGACAGATGGAGCCACAGACAGTTAACTGATCTCTCCAATGGACAAGAAAAAATCATGACAAAAGAAAATAACTTTACATGTGCAACCAACCAGTCGATACTGCCATTCATAATCAATGAGAATGTAATTCAATGTAAGGTTTTTTTTATTCTTTTCGAATTTGACATTTACCATATACTGTATATTATACTGTATGTATTGTCTATAATGTAACATTTTGCTTTGACAGCATGTTTGATCTAAACCGTGATGCCAATAAAGCCGATTAAAGTGGAAAGACTGACAAATTTAAATGAACAACAAATACCGAGGCGAGCTGCCAGGATCCCAACCACACCAGTCCCTGCTCCCAGCTCTATGATGCGCTTTCCTCTCAGCTCCACAGACTGCTGCTCGAAGTAACGACACAAATGTAACGCCTGCGTTGATGCACAAATACACACACTTCTTGTTAGATAAAACTCACACTGACTTAGTAGTTATATTTTAATCAACTCAAATGTGCTCTTACAGCTTCCCAGACCGGTGCAGCCACGCCGAGGTTGGCACCGAACACCTGTCTTATCTTCAGCTCCTGACCCAATAAATTATAAACAGTATCTTGACAAAATGTTTCGGCAAACAGACCGTCGTCAACAGGGAACGGGTCGTCTTCATCCTCAGAACAAATCATGGTTGGCAAGTTAAATCGGTTCACTCAATGTAGAGGCAGATACTTTGACGAGCACCATGAGCACCGCCGGTTGGTTGTCTTCCAGGTCAAGTAAGCTAGCTGTTAGCTAAGTTAGCTAACGCTAGGTCGTCTCAGTTAACGTTAGGTAGAGAAATAGCATTAAGTTAGATAAGGGACGTACAAAAGCTGCTACGAGTCTGTCGCGAGACAAGCAGGAAATAAGAATAGTTAACTAGCAACTTAATGATATTTATTTAACAGTTTCTAAGTTAGTTGGCTAACAGCTTTTATCCACCGATTGTGTCAGTAGTATTAACTGCAGAGTTGGCTAGCTGGGCTTGTACTTCGGATTATTTTAGCCTGGACTTTCAGAGGGAGAGTTATGAATTATACTGCTCATACATTTTATCACAGTGCATTAACTCACTTTTCTGTTAACTGAAAGTGGACATTTCGTTATAACAATCGCAGTACTATGAGTGTAGGGTTAAACGAGGCTTTTATTTTGAAATGCAAGATAAAACAACAGTAGTTTACGGGTTAGAGGACCTGTCAAAGACCCTAAAATAACTTCCCAATTCTCAAGGAGCACTATGCACCAGACACATGTTAACATTACAGTGCAGTCTTTGGTGTGTTGCAGTCTTCGGTGTGAAAAAACAGAGGAGAAAGCATTTTGAGAATAAAGGCAAAATGTAGTTGGAACTAAAATTGAAATGCCATTGACTTTATTCTCCTCCTCCACTGATTTCTTATACCTGGAAAATAAAATACAATAATCTTCCTCTCTATTCCCTCCTTAATGTGTTCCTAATTCTTTATTAGATAATGCTCTGATTGAATATTATACTTCATCTTTGTACATCCCATGTTGCAGATGTCATTTACATATAATCCATTTAATTTGTAAACCTGGAAGTGTTAACTTATATTGTGATGCTATTGCTTGGTGACTTCAGATGCCTCCTGCCTTCAAATCTGTGACAATCAGAGCAACACAAACATTCCTCAATTTTTGCATCACAAAAATCATCTCCATCTTCTCTTCGTTGCCAGCATTCTCAGCTAGGCAAGTGTCTGCTCTCAAAACAATGCTGGATCTCATGGTCAGTGTTTACTCTGTTGTGAGTGAGCTTGCACCAGTCATTTTCATAGTGAATCTGCTCATTGTTTGCTTGACTAGTTGTTTGGCATATACCATTCAAACTAGGAAAAATGCCAATCACAAGAATAGCTTATTTTGTCCAAACCAACAGTTGAAAATCCAACATTTAATTTACACTGAAAACAGAGAAAAGCAGCAATTCCTCACATTTGAAAAGCAGAAACCATAAAATGTTTGCTTGAAAAGTGATTTACATTAATAAATAATCAATAGTCTAATTTATTCTCAATCAGGTAATTGTTCTGTATTTATGCATCAAACACACAAAACACCATCATGTTCCAGGTTTATTAAAAAAACAAAACAAGTTGCTGTCTCCTCCGTTTTGTTTGGAAAACAAAACTTAAGTAGAGTACCACTGGGACATAACCATTTTTCACACACAACTTCACATCAATGACAGAGATGATTTCAACAGGTGTATAAAGTGTAGAGTACAGATATGTCAAATAAAGCTCTTCATCATTTCAGCTTATCCGTCCTTAGAGGACACAAGCACAGGTAAAGAATTTCCAACACAGCCAACTCAAATTTATGTGTCCAATCCGAAAAAGAAAAAAAAAAATCATAATGCTGTCTTCATATGTCTGCTTGTGTTGAACTACATCACAGTTTTCTCAGTGGAGAGGACAATAACTGTTGGGTTTAGACTACAGATACATTTTACTCAATATACAGTCATTTCTGCCTGAGACAGAACACCTCCAAACCTCTCTGATTATTTGAAGTTATTAAAAAATAAATAATTCTTTTCATCATACAGATGACAGTAGTATTACATCCATAACACAACCACCCTCCCCCTCAGGCCTCAATATGTGCAAACTGCAAGAGTTTAAAAAAGGTAGCACTTTATGCAAGGACCATGAAAAACAAAAATATGCACTTCATGACTGTGACACGGCAGATATGATTTTAAAATTACAGGATGAACTGGAGGAAGCTCATGGCTGTCGACACCCTCCTCAGGCAAACAGTGGAGTAACACAATCTTACCATTATTAAAGTGGGGAGGGTAAGTAATAAAGAAACATGTGGTCCTTAAACCAAAGGAATATATTTGGTACTGAATGGCTACTCTAATCATATCTGGTGGTGTCCTAATACAAAACATCTTCTTTTAGTCTTTCAAGGTAAAATACTGAGCCTGGACATAAATGCAACGTTGGGATGAACATGAACCTGCAGTAAGATGAGATCTACTGCATATTTCTCTTTCACAAACATTCGTTCTCGTCACATCTTCCTCACAGAAACAAAATGTTTGCAATGATACTGGACAGAAATGATGCATTGTCACACAACAAACGTCACAATTCGTGCTTTGAGTTCAAGCAGAGGACACTCTGCTTTAGTTTTCAAACATTGGTAGTCCATTTTTATACACCACAACATGTTTGCTATTGTTAAGACACATATGTCGACATAGCCAGGTTCGACAAACCTCTGTCACAGACTCACGGTGACTTGGGTGCGAGTCACTTGATAAAACAGCCACGGCTCAAATATGTTGATTGTTACTTTCATTCAAATGAACCAGAAAACATCTCCACACAGCCCAAAGTGCACCTGTAAAGAGATGTGGAATTCTTGTTTTTCTTTGTTTCCTGGTGGGCATGAAAGGCAGTCAGCTTTGTTTTGAGTAGAACCGAGACAGAGTCCAAGTCCACACAGATGCACAACAAACACCCACACAGAAAAACAAAAGCCAGAGGAATGCATAATTAAAACTTTGTTCCAAAAAGAATAATAATTAGAACAATGACTATGACGAAGAGGATCAAAATGACCAGCATCTTTCTGTTTTTCTTCTGATACTGTTCAGCCTGCAAAGAAAACGAGAAAAACTGTCAAATACTGTATTTCACTTGCCTTTAATGAATGTTTAATGACTAAAGGCAAAACATTTGGTAGCTCATGCTGCCTTCAAATGGGGTCATGTTTAATAATTTCACAAGAAGAGTCAATATTCATAATTGACAAACTTTTTTTTATGTCCAGTCTTGAGTATCTGCTGATGCCAGTACCAATCTCTTTCTCCCTCTTTAAAACAACTAAGCTGTTAATAATACATTTGTATGGATGCACTTTGGCCATCAAAAATCCATCTTAAAGCTCAAAATTTTCTGTTTAAGTCGTGACAGATTTCTGATGTTTTCATGGAAGGTCAGTTTTTGGTGGATGGTTAAGTTAATACACTGTAATTTTAGCCACGCAGAGTTTTTCTTCATAATTTTATAATACTGCAAGTCAAAGGAAAAATATTAGATATTCCCAACAGCCTCATCTTTTATTATGTCTGTGCATTAACTGCATTATGTTCCCTGCTCGTTAGCTCAGTGGTTAACAAATTTGACAGTGTTTGACAGAGTTGCCTGATGGTGGAAATTATTGAGGTGTGACACATCAAAGGACCTGATTAATTGACGTGTTATTGTTTTACTCACTTGCAATCCGGGTATTCTGCTCCAGCTTGTTGCCTCCATGTGTTAAAGTGATACTCCACTTTACATAATAACCCACTCAGTATGTACTCACCACTATGCCGATGTGATGATGGGTGAAGGTCTTCAGTTCACAAAACAATCCTGGAGTTTGAGCAGAAAACAGGGTAGCAGCCTCATCCAGTACAATGGCAGTGAATGGTGATCACGGATAAAAAGTTAAAAAATAGAACACAAAACAAACACAGAACGTCTCCATCCTGCTTGCGTGGTGTAATCCAAGTGTCCGCGAGCCACGACATTAAAAATTAACCGCAAAAGACGCCATTTACGCCATGTTTTTAGCCGAAATGTCAGCTGTAGCATGTAGCCGGTAGGATGTGAACATGGCATTGATCTCGCGGGACTTCGTATATATCTTAATGGACACACGTGCGGAAGTCTCGCGAGATCGACGCCATGTTTACATCCTACCGGCTACATGCTACAGTTGACATTTCTGCTAAAAACATGGCGTAAATGGCGTCTTTTGCGGTTAATTTTTAAATTTTTGCAGCTCGTGGACACTTGAATTAAACCACACAAGCAGGATGGAGACATTTTGTGTTTGTTTTGTGTCCTTTTTTTTTAATGTTTTATCCGTGGTCACCATTCACTGCCATTGTACTGGATGAGGCTGCTACCCTGTTTCTCCTAAAACTCCAGGATTGTTTTGTGAACTGAAGACCTTCACCCATCATCACATCGGCATAGTGGTGAGTACATACTGAATGGGTTATCATGTAAAGTGGAGTATCACTTTAAGTTTGCTTATAGACGCTATTTTGCATGGATGTGAATACAGGTGTGCCTTGAGATTTTGGCTTGTCCTTTGGCATGCCTTGGGCACAAGATGTTTGAAAACCACTGCACTAGCTTGCTTAATTGTTAGCCTCTGTGGCTTCTAGATACTGACAGCTTTGGCGTCCATGTTGCTTTTGCCTCAGTGATGTCCACCAAGCATATCATGTACCCCACATGTACCTCACTTCCCATGTCGTAACCATGAGCGCACAGGTTCCATGTGAAGGCAACATTAAAGCGATATTCCACTCCTAGATGATAATCCACTCAATATGTACTCACCCCTATGTCGATGTGAGGATGGGTGAAGATCTTCAGTTCACAAAACAATCCCAGAGTTTCAGCAGAAAACAGGGTTGCACCCAATGGCAGTGAACGGAGACCACAGATAAAATGTTAAAAAAAAAAACAAAAACGAACACAAAATGTCACCATGCTGCTCGTGTGGTGTAATCCAAGTGTCTGTGAGCCGCGACATTTAAATTTAACCACAAAAGACGCCATTTACACCATGTTTTTAGCCGAAATGTCAACTGTTGCATGTACCTGCTAAATGGCGTCTTTTGTGGTTAAATTTTAATGTCGCAGCTCACGCACACTTGGATTACACCACACTAGCAGAATGGAGACATTTTGTTTGTTTTGTTATTTTTTTTTTTTTTTT
>JAJHUR010139876.1:8515-53010 GCA_027495735.1 Lutjanus campechanus | reverse complement strand
AATAGCACACAAAACAAACACAGAACGTCTCCATCCTGCTTGTGTGGTGTAATCCAAGTGTCCGCGAGCCACGACATTAAAAATTAACCGCAAAAGACGCCATTTACGCCATGTTTTTAGCCAAAATGTCAGCTGTAGCATGTAGCCGGTAGGATTTGAACATGGCATTGATCTCGCGGGACTTCGTATATATCTTAATGGACACACGTGCGGAAGTCTCGCGAGATCGACGCCATGTTTACATCCTACCGGCTACATGCTACAGTTGACATTTCTGCTAAAAACATGGCATAAATGGCGTCTTTTGCGGTTAATTTTTTAATTTTTGCAGCTCGTGGACACTTGGATTAAACCACACAAGCAGGATGGAGACATTTTGTGTTTGTTTTGTGTTCTTTTTTTTTAATGTTTTATCCGTGGTCACCATTCACTGCCATTGTACTGGATGAGGCTGCTACCCTGTTTTCTGCTGAAACTCCAGGATTGTTTTGTGAACTGAAGATCTTCACCCATCCTCACATCGGCAAAGGGGTGAGTACATATTGAGTGGATTATCATCTAGTGGTGGAATATTGCTTTAACATCATATGATGAGATGAGTTTAAACAGATTTTGTTAGCTGTAAAGCTTTGTGGATCCTATTTGTTATCAAAATGGTAAATTTCTGTATCATAATCATGTCATTAGCCTGCTGAAAGTTGCCTTTTTGTTTTCCTCGATGGTTGTTGATGTTCATTGGCTCCCAAGAAAAAACAAGAAATAAATGGTGACTGTCACCTAACAAAAAAGTCAAAATGTGTATATAGACATGAACATTTTGTATTTACCTTTTGTAACTGCTTCAGTCCATCCTCTGTTTTAACACAAGCCTGCTCCACATTGAAGTCAATTCTGTCTAGAACGGTGCCCTTGAGAAAGAAGAAGAACAGGGAATTTGTTAACAGGGAAGTAATTTTAGTTGCAGATTCTTTATTTTAAACAAAGGTAATATTGTTATTGTATTGTAATAATAATATTTTAAGGTATACATTGTTCACAGTTCGGTGCAGCTCTGGCTTGGGTTTGCTTTGACATAATTCTCATTCAGTCTTTGTTTATACAAAATATGAAATGTCCATCTGTCATCATGCTTGAAGCAAGAACGTTTTTGTTTGAAGCCTATCATTTAAGTGTGTGTGAGCGTGTCAGGACTTCTTCAAATACCTGTTCCACCACCATTCCAGCCAAGTCCCGGAAAATCTCGTTCAGATCTGAGATGGACTGCACTATTTGTCTGATCTCCCGCTCTCGCTCTTCAACCATAACCGTGTTCTCCTCCACCAGCATCAGCTGGTCATCTGTGAACCCCTGAAATGAGAGAATAAAAGCAGGTGATTTTATAGTAACACAATTGTTGCTCCACACACATAGCCACAGCCTCAGCAGACAGTACTCGGAACAAATTTCTGACCAGTTTTAAATTCTTGACAAAACCGAAAAGAAAAAACAAGTAGTAAATGACAAAGTCTTGATATTTTTTAAACATTAAAACATATTTTAAAATGGTTTCATTATATAGTTGGTCATCTAATTTCTTCTTTTTTTGTCAAGTTCACTGGTTTGTGACAGTTAAGAGATAATTTATACTGTTTAACTTGCTCAGACATATACATAGACAAGATTAATGAGTGACATAACTGATGTGAAAATGTGACATGTACAAATGCTCAATTTAAATTTGCACAACACAGCGGTGAGTGTGCATCCAGACTTTTAATGGATGGTTGTCTTTCTGTACTGTATACAGTATACCTGAGCAAAATAAATTGTGGTGGACCTCTCAGTGGGGTTTATTAGAATGACCTGATGAATTTTAAAAAGACAGTCACCTTGTCATATACAGCTAACTCTTCATCTTCTTCCATCAGGGGTCCGGAGTCAAAAAAGTGCTTTGATCTCTCCTCACGATTCTTCATACCTGGAATATGACAATAAGTTTAGATGGCATGAAAAGCCAAACTACTTGAGGACAAAAGACATATCATATATATATCCACAATAATGGTACAAGTATGTGACAGGCAACAGTTGCAGCTTTACTGCAGTTCTTACGTTTTAAGTAGCTGGACTGTGTGTGCCTGAAATTGGTGGACAGCTCCTGCAGGCTCTGTGCCAGGGACGAGACCACATTTCTCAACAACCTCTCCTCCTGCTCAGTGCAGTGGCCGCAACGAGACTGCAAACCCGTCACAGCTCGCTGGCATCGATGAAACATCTGCAATGAAAACAAAAATGAACCCCACTTTTCATTTTAACCTCTTAAACATGAAATATTGTCAGATATTTCCATATTATCCAGTCAATCAATACTAAACCATGCTCTTATGACTGTGTGCTACAAATTCAAGCAGTGTTTCCAATTTAGAAAAGCTTTCGGGTGTTTACTTATTATCTGTTACTACAATGGTGAATTACTGTACCTGTGTGATTTCCTGTGTAGTGATTTCAATGGCATGCTCTTCCTCACTACTGTCATCAAGTGTGGGACGATTCATATGCTTGTCATGAAGTAAGGCCAAGTCCTTCATCTTCTGCCGAACCCGTGTGATTTCATACTGGATCTGAAAAGAAATACTTGATCATTAAAAGCCATGTGACTAAACTTTGTGCACAAATTGCTAAACAGATTAATCTGACAATTTTAGTTTAAATGGTTATCATGTATTTGTATGTGTCAGATAGGTCTCTGTACCTCATCAACCCCCTCTATCCATTTGGGCGGCAGTTTCTTGGTGACTCCGATGGCAGCTTCCGGGTCCAGACTAATTCCTGACACCAGAGCCATCCGATCATCAGCCAACTTATAAAAAAAACCACAAAAAACAAATTATTATATCAAAACCTTTCTACAATAATTAAGCATGATGGTGATGGTGGTGTAGTGTTTTTATGCGTATAAAGTAGTTCTACCGTGAAGGGAATCAACAATACCTCATCAAGCTCCTAATGTGATTGGCAGATAGCAGAGTGGTCCCGTCCAATAGAGAACAAAGAAAAGGAGAGAGACAGACAGAAGGAACAGAAAGTAAGCCCCAGAAAATCAGCATGTAAAATCATCCACCCCCACCAATAACTAATTACTTTGAAATGAGAACGACAATCACCGTACAGCAGAGCTACATAAAGTCATTTTTATTGATTCACATTTGTCCTGAGTTTATGTGTGTGCGGGTAAAAAGTGTATAACTAGAGTGTGAATGCAAAAATAAATCAGACATATTCAGAAACTAGTTGCACAATAAATCCACTTTAAACAAATTATTACAAGTAAGAAACAGTGAGAATAAAGAAAGAGCAGAATGGCTGAGCCTTAAAATCACCTGAGATTAGTTTCACAAAAAGGAAATATTTTTAAGACAATGTAAAATAAGTGGGAAGTTAATATCCTTAGTGTACAGCAGTTTCAGTAAGTTCAATGTGCATATTCGGATAGCAAACAAAGGAATTTTAGTTGAGTCAGTGCAAATACATTTGGATATGTAAAGTGTCATAATTGTACTGCTTTAAAATGAAATTGAAGTACTGTTACTACTGCTGGATACAGTTGCGAAAGTATAAGACTGTCATGGTACAAGAACCATCTTAGAAAATATCATATGATGGTTTTGCAGTATCACAGCCTTACACAATTATAATTACCATCAGTTACAAGGACCCTTTGAAGAATGAAAACAGAAAGGTTTTTATTTGGTTGAACCAATGCTAAATTATAATTCCACAACATATTATGTCGTACATTTTTAAATAAAACTAACATGGTAGAATTCAGTCTTTTTTAATAACACTAATATGGTAGAATTCAATACTGGTAGCAAATGTACATGGTATTATAACTGAATTTTCATACCATGGTGAACTTTGAAATCCTCTTGCTGGATTACACTACAAGCGTATGCATACATTTAAATACTAATTCATTTCAAATTCAGACAGAATCTAACCAAAAATGAATGTACCAACATTTTCTCTCTGACACTGGGGGAGAATGTAGAGACATGACAACATATATGGATGAAGCTTGATAGAAGGACAAGACCAAACAGACTGAATAAACACAGTGCAGGACATTTCAAATATTAAACTATTAGAGTGTTAGATTATTATTTTTTCATATACACGTTTTACATCTACATTTGACACATAACATGTTTGGAACAGTGTAATAAGTGGCCAGTAGGGAGTTGAAGGAGGGTTGTTTACTACTCATAAAAACTATAAATGGAACATTTACAGATACCATAGTTACAGCTAATTTCCATGACAGGATATATATGATAATGATGTACAACACAGAGCTGAAGTTAAAAAACAGGATCCTGGAACAGGATCATCATACCATAAGTCAGGAAGATCTAATGATCCACAATAACTGCATCACTTACTGACAGAGTAATAAATGGGTGGTATTTTTTACTCTCAGTAGGAGAAACGTGTGTATGAGCAGTTCTTCTGCTGCAATATCAGCAATGAATCACTTTTCAGAATGTTATCTCAGCTTTGGAGTACAAGGCTGCAGCATCGCCATAATTTTTCACTCCGAGCATACTCGCTGATGTCCCTGATGTTCGTGAGTTAAACCTCAGCACACCACTCTACACTGCGTCACTCACACAGATACACCAACAGACAGAGTCCTTCCAGGAGCCACAGCCATTTAAAGGTCGCCACTGTGTAGGTTTTGCTGTGCTGATTTGTCTGTCATTCAAAGATCAGCTATTTCAAGCTGCTGGGAACAGCAGACAACACCATGTTTATCAGAGAAAAAAGTAAACCTACTCAGCAGCTGAAATTCAGCAGTATATTTTGGGAAATACAGCACAGACATCCTCAGCTGATATCCTCACATGTTCACTGCCTCTGGGTATACAGACTGGCAGAAATTAATCTACCTCAGCGAGCATTAACTGGTTAAAATGTTCACCACTGAGTGTGAATGGTCACACACACCCTGCAGCTGCTTGCTTTACTGTGTATCCAGCACCTGCTCTCCTTCACCAGACAAAAGGTGAACTCCAGAGCAAACAGGAACACAAACCTTTCATGCTCAAGCTTCCCAAAAAAGTCTACCTTGCAGACTGCCTTGTGCTTTGCAGTAATGCAAACTGCTATGGAGTTTAACTCACAGTTTGCAAGTAGATAATGACAAGATTTTGAAATGACGTGAAACATTCCTTTAAAAATAACAGAATAAGAATTATTTGTAGAGAACAATGTGACATTTTGGCCTTGATCCCATCCACTGGATCCGTATTGACCCTGATACTGACATGTGGACTGGGTATTGGCCAGATGTGACTGATCAACATCAAACAGAGTTTCTTCATCACTGTCAGGATAAAATTCACAGTTTCCTAGGGCTGAGTATCTGTACTCGATACCTTTAAGGTATTGACCAAAATAATTCTAATAAGTAGTATCAAACATTCTCCAGTCAAGCAATAGCCTACCTGCATTTGACCCTTTTTGTACCCAGGTCTAGAAAAAAACTGGACTATTTGTATCACTTTGCTCGCAGTAAGTCACTGCAAAAGTGTGACCGGCCCACTACCGCATCAGCTACAGCCCATACAGTCTGAGGTGTGGTGAAGTTGAGCGCGGTGTATTTGATGGAGTTGGCAGTTCAGCATGCTGGAACGCCACCAAAACATTCAAAAGTGTGGCCTTACTACCCGCCTATGGTCTGATAAAGATAAATGCTTAAAATGCAGAATAATTATTTCAGGAATGCTTCCATTCACATGATGGATATCAAAATGAAGGAGCAGAAAAGTTAGCAAATGAAGTACTCTATTGGTATCTGTATCACTTTAAAAGTACTAGTATTGGTACTGGTATCGGGATCTTGTAAAACGATACCCAGCCCTATATGACGATATAAGCAGCACAACAAGTGCCTAGTGCACAATTTGGTCTTATTCACCTCACTAATTCCACACAGTGTGGTAGATGTTTTACTGATTTAAAATTCTAGGGAAAAGACAGCTATGGTATCAGATTGGTGCTCAGTACCTTGAGTTGAAATATTGAAATTGGTATTGGGAGAGAAAAAGTCAGAAGAATAAATTCATTTCAAAGAAGAATTGGTCAGAGGGAGCATTTGAATCCAATAGAGGTAAATGCAATTCAAAAGGGCTTTACACACTGAACTTAGCCCAGGGCTAAGAGCTTAGACCCATCTTAGCCCCAGGCTAAAGAAGCTGAGACTAGCACCAACTTTAGCCCAGGGCTTTCTAGCCCTACTCTGGAGCAGGCTTAGCCCTGAATTTGTGGGGTTATCCCCTGAAAATCAGGGCTAAAAGGTGGCAGTATGAAACTGTAGGCTAAGTGTAGTCCCACGTCAGAATGTAAACATTAGTGGCTTGTTCCAGCAAACATTAAACCAGGGCTAGTAGAAGTGCAGTTTGAATCCAGGTTTTCCCTCAGTGTATTGCAAGTCCAGTGGTCCAGTGGGCTTAAAGTGACCCTCCACCAGGCCTAAGCATCGGGGAATTTTATTTTCATGCTATGAATTACACATATGATCTTTGTCAGTTTAAAAGATAATTTTACAAATCAAGAAAGTCACAATTTAACTTCTTTTGTAGCTGCTGAAAAAACAGCAGTCTAAGACTGTATGCTGTCATTCTTTGTAAAACTACCATAGTTATTGTTGTATATGTATATTGTTTTTTTTTAATGATTGTTGAATAAATTACTTATTTATGCTGGGGCAAACCCTGGAATTGTATAGCCCTGGTTAAAAATGTGTGTGTGAAAAGGGGCTAAATTATCCCAGGGGATAACTCTTAGGGCTAAGGATATGCTGTGTGAAAAGCCCTTTTGATTATTAGTATTTCTGAATGACGGTCAGTAGTTTTCAGGAGTGTTATACAGCAATTTTCCTCAGTTTGTCACACATTTCTTTTTAGTACAGATAGAAACCAGCTACATCCTAGTGGAACAATCAATTAGAGGTTACAGGCACAATTTGATCCAGACCAAATCAAATTGGCCACAGCACACTTTTTACTAGAGAACTATCTACATTAAAAACATGCTTTAACTTTCATAAAATTCCACCCAATATACATCATTTTATTTAACTTTTTTAAAATCTTAAATATGAGGAAATACAGACTACTATTTAGCAAGAATGTTTTTATTTTTTACGTTTACACTAACCAATTATCTATTAAGAGGTGAAACGTATACTACACACCCCTCTTCATCCTCCTCCATCACATGAGTCATATCAATGAGTCCTGGGGTGAAACTACGGGGCACAGAAACACCACCATTGTAGAAATCCTCCTGACTAATGACTAGCAGCTACTAACACACACTTCTATCTAAGCTAACACAACTCAGTGACTGGCTACATGCAAACACACACAGTAAAATGTCAAAACGATGCAGACCACTCACCGCAGCATTGCTACGTGTACTCAGACGGGGGTCGTATGTACTCACTTGCTCAGCCAATATCTGCCGGTTTTGGATTGCATTGTTCCGCATTAACAAGAAGGCATCGGTCAGACGCCTAGTGGCCATGACTGCCTTGTTTGAAATCTAAATTAACACTGGACAAAGTGCGGATCGGCCGATGATTTATTAAATTATGTCCACTGCCGCTGACCCGCTGCTAACACCGCTAGCTTTAGCTTTAGCAGCTGCGATGGATGAAGAGAAAACTCGCGATACAGCGCCTACAGTGGACAAAAATCGACCTTAATAATATTCATCTGTCAAGCATCTCTAATACTTTTGTTAAAAATGAGAAACATGGCCGAGATTTTCTTCTCTAATGTCGGAATTAGCGTTAGATTAGAAACGTTATTCTGCTGTAGGCAACTACGGAAGTAGATAAACGTAAACACCTGCGTAGACTAATTCTTCTTCTACTACTCATTTACTGCAGCTGTAAAGTGCAACTGAGGCCAATTATCGCCTCCTACTGCCTCGGCGAAGAGACTGTGGTCTGCATATAGATAAAGTGACTCCAAACGTGCAGTATACCACGATACAGCCAGAAAATGGGCACAAATAGCCTACATCAAGAAGTATATTGTTACAAATTACAAATACTTGCTCGTCAAATGCATTGTACAAAATACTGGTTTGGCAAATGTAGTTAATTAAAATACAATTAATTTATAATTTGAAAATACAATAAATTCTACACAAACTTCTTCTACAAATATTATCACATTTTATGTAGCATCAGTATGGGTCAGACATTAACCCCTCTACATTGAAAAGATGGTCTCTGCTAATTTCCCACATCAAAGATTTGAAGTGGCCAATCAGTGTACATCAGACCGGCACATGCAGGTACTTCACCTGCATGTGCCCCCTTTTGGGTGATAGAAATCCATAAATCCCATACACGACAATGCAATTTTACGTGTTTTTACAATTACAATTACAATTTTGACAAGTTTGTATGAATTCATGTCAACTTAAACAAACCTTTGTTTTATAGATATGGCAAAGAATTATTCTGTGACCATGGTGGCCTGGTAGCTCAGTTGGTAGAGCATTTGCCCCATGCACTGAGGCTTTGAGTCCGCTGCAGTGGCTGTCAATTTGACCGTCGGTTCGATTCCTGCCGAAGGCCCTTTGCTGCGTGTCATTCCCCGACTCTCCCTACCCCTCTCCTGTCATATCTTCAGCTGTCCTATGTAATTAAAGGCAAATTTGAAGAAAAAAAAATCTGTGAATTTGCCTGAACCTAAGCGTTTGCGATATCTAAAAAAAAAAGTTAAGCTGATTACTCAGCCGTCATGTTCCTTCAGTCCTCCAGCTTCCAAATGGATTAATGAGACACAAAGTGACCACACACTGTTAATACTGCAATACCAGGTATTGTTAGTTTCAATGTTGTCTGTAAATAAAAGAATTTTGTCAGTAGACAACTGTTGATCTAGGCCAGGCTGAGATGTAGTTAGAGATAACACTCTGATGCTACTGTACTGTAACATTATGACTGAACTCCAGCAGCCTCATACTCAAGCTAACATTGGCTCTCCATCAGTAATAACAATTACTGTTCTCTGGGGGCTCATAAATTCTTACTGCTCTCTTATTGGGATCCTTCACTTTCAAGGGAGGATGGGGAACCAGAGAATGTGATGGATTTGTGTTTATTTGTTTTAAAATCTGCTACACCACAGATTTTCTGTGGTTTCCTATCTCTCTCATTATAGGAAACCATGAGTCTTCCCCCAGAAGGCAGTGTGGCCTTGCCAACCCAGGTTGCATGATGTATTGTTGATCCAATGGATATCTCAGAGCTGGGAGGCTGCAAATTAAGTAGTGCATGCTGGATGGTTTCAGTCAATCCTCACCAGAAAAAGCAGCTAGTCTTGTTTCATAACCTAACCATTAGGTTATGAAACAAGACTACTTGGTTAGATTTTACCAACAAAACTACTTGATTAGGTTATGAAACAAATCTACTTTATTAGGTTTAGGCAACAAAACGACTTGATTAGGTTTAGGGAGGATCATGCTTTGTGTCTGCCATGTGGGTGTAATTATGAATGTAATATTTCATTCATGCATATTACATTGTTCATTCACTCTGTTGGTAACCAGAGAGCCTGGACTCCATTTTGGTTTTTGAGGCTTAAAGATGTATTTAGGAAATGTGACTTGTTGGGAGGGTACAATAAATCAAACAAGTGCGCGTGCCTGTTGCGTGTTGTATGTGTGTGTGTGTACGCGCGAGGCGGTGCCACTATGTGTAATTATGTGGCTAAAAGCTCCTCCTCCGCCCAGCATTAATCCCTTATATCCGCTAATACCACGACAGACTTTTACCCACAAGCACCAGCTGCCGTCAACCAGCATATCAAAGTTCCGTGTTGTGTCGCCCCGTGTTTGGGAGGACAGCTTTTTATTTACCTGCTGAAGCCTGAGGAGGGAACTGAGAGGAAGGTAAGAAACCTGCTGAGTTCAGTGGTTCTCCTGCCTGGACGACTGAACACCTGTGCAGCACGTAGAGAGCAGGATGAATTAAAAAGTGGTGCCTGTCACTTAGTCAGGCACAATGACTTCAAATTATAATCCTGTCTGATGGATGTTCCTGGTAAAAGGCTGGTTTTAATTGATTGTTTCTGATTTGCTCCACTGGTACGTACAGGACACGCTGCTGATTAAACTGATTGGATATTACAAAATGTGTTTATTGTGGGATAGGACACTTAGGACAGAAAATATTGCAGGCTATATTTACCAGCACAATCGATAACTCTACAATGGTGGAATGTAACTAAGTACATTTACTCAAGTACTGCACTTAAGTAGAAATTTGAGGTACTTTTAAGATAAGATAGAGCTTAATCAATCCCTTAGAAAATTTTTGAGCAAGAGATTGCTCAGGAACAATAGAATATTAAATATTAATGAAATATAAAATATAGTGTATAAGGAGTAATTTTTTAAGTGCCTAATAGAATAACAATAGAAGTAAGATAAGTTTTAAAAAACAAACAAACAGTGAACTAAAATAGGAAAAGTAGTAGGCTATTTGTTTCAGCCAGATAAAGACCTGAAAACAACAACTTCACAACTTTATACCTTATGCTCCACTACATCTAAGAGGTGAATAATGTACTTTTTACTCCACTACAGATAGTAGTTAATTTTCAGATGACAGTTTTCCATCTCCCCCTTGTCCGGTGACCATGGACGTGGAGGAGATGGAATTTGTTGAGTTTGAACCAACTCTCTGATGAACTGAAGGCTGAAGTGTTCCTTTAGGGTTGGAATGATGAAATTTTTCTACTTCTTAAGCTAAATAAACTTAAAAAAAAAACCTTCTTGGATTAGCTGGAAAATGAATTGTCACAAATCTGTGCTCATGAAAAGTTGACTTTTTAGTAGGGATGCAACAATAGATTGATTATGAATCAATTATTAAATTAATCGCCAACTATTCTGATAATTGACTAATTGGTTTGAATAATTTTTTTAAAGAAAAAAATTCTCTGACTCAGGCACCTTAAATGTGAATATTATCTGGTTTCTTAAATCCATTATGACTGTAAAGTGAACATTCTTAGGGGTTTTGGTAAAACAAGACATTTTGAGGACATATTATATTATTTTTCACAATTTTATGACATTTTATGGACCAAACAAATAATCAGGTAATTAAAAAAATAACTGACAGGTTAATCAACAGTGTAAATAAGAAATACATGGTTCTTACAGGACAGCAACACTACAGATATATGATGATCTTATAGAATAAGATGCATGGCTGTAGATTAAACTACTACTACTAAACTACTATATAAAGAAGTTAATATTACTGCGGTAAAATGCAACATACATATTATTGCAGCTGTAATATTAATCTAAATCGTCATCATATATAATAGTAAAACACTGACCTGGAACATTTTGCTGCACAAGGAGTACTTTTAATTTTGGTACTTGATGATAATTTTGCTAATAATAGGTACCATTTAGTTGTTTTACTCGATTAAAGATGTGAATACTTCCTCTGTTAGTGTAACTCGAGAGCCTGGTGTTGAATTTTAATATTAATTTTCTGTTGGTGACAGTTATTGTCCATCAATGGAGGCTGAAACTCTGCACCGCACACGTTATGTGATGATTTTGGGCAGCTCCTCATCATTTCATATCTTGTTCCAAACCTTTGGCGCATTTACACATTTCTGAAAGTGTGAACTAATATCCACACGATAAATAATGTCTTAAACTCATTGAATGTGGTACAGTAGGTCAGATTTTCACCGGTGATTCCAGGGATTCCTCAAGCAGCCCCAGACTGTCTAAAAACGGAAACCAGACACTGTTGTTGATCATTAAGAGAGGTGTGTTTTTGATGTACTGCTGGTTTAAGCAATCAGAGGAATGGAGGTAAACCAGTTCTTGTGAGTCACTGCCAAACAGAGCATGACCTAAGACCTACCTCTGTGTTTCTGCAACATCTCTCGAGGTTAACGCTTCACGCTGAGGTTGGTCTCCTCCCTGTTATCTCTGTCACTGTCCCCTCATTGTCTTCTCTTTGCTCACTCAGCTCGTCAGCATGGCCTCGTCTGACGATACAGAAGGGTCTCTGACTCCGGTGGATTTCATCCAGCTGCAGCAGTACATGGAATGTAAGTCTCATCTTCTCACCTAACATTATTTTAAACTATTATTAATATTAATGGCATGTCAGTACTGAACGTAACATAAAGCTACCAGCTGAAGAGGTGGTTTTTCTGTAGCTCAGGCTTTCCTTCAGTAATATATAATTATTATAGTGTGTAACTGCCTTTATATCTACTTATGACCGAATACATGTAAGAATAATACTTTTGTAGTGGTGGAATAAAACTTGGTCACTTTGTCAAAAAAAAAAGACAGAGAAAGGCAGCTGTAGAAGCAGCATAAAATGATAAAATAAATACAAATAGTTCATACTTAAAAATACACAATATGAATTATTGCACAGCGAGTTATTGCACAAAACAGTGGTCTTAGGAAAGACTCTAGTTATGTTAAACCAAGTACATTAACTCAAGTACTGTACTTGAGTTCAGTTTTGAGGTACTTGTACTTCACTTCAGTAATTTATTTTATGTCACATTTATTTATTACATTTATATGACAGCTGCTAATTACTTTTCTCACGAATAATTTAAATATTGAACATATATTCTGCCCATAAAATATATTTGAAATGAATCCTGGATTGATCAACTGCATTAGTAGAATACTCCTTCCACATTAATGCATCTCTGACAGCAGTTAAATAATTTACTGTAATATATCCAGAGGCTGTTTGTCTGCATAATAGATAGAGGTCTTTTACTTTTGATATAAAGATATTTTATGATTTTGAAAGCACAACGTTCACTTGTAACACTATTTGGCACAGTTGTATGCTATATTTACGTAAGTAAGAAGATGTGAATATTTCTTTCAGCTCTGCTGATTTGGAGCGATAATGAAGTCATGAGAAAGTGAACACACTGTGGTTGGATCACTGATTTATGAGTGTAGATTTAAAACAAAAAACAAAAAACAGCTGGAGCTCATGTGGAAAAGAAATTTCCCTCCTTGAGGCTAAAGGTAATATGACCAGGTCACATTTGGGGTCAGTTACAAATCCTTCAAGCTGTCCTGACAACAGTGTCTCCGTCTCCTAGAGAGACCAAGGCCGTAGGAGGATACATTTGTGCTTGAGTTTTCTTTCTACAATAGAAAGTCACAAGTCGGCAAGTCACACCAAAATTATGAAGAAGGATGATTAACATTACAGCTCTGTAGCATTACAAATATGTATTTTTGATTTTGGGGTGAATTGTCCCTTTAAAATCTTAACCAGCAAAGTAACTGTCAAATAAATGTAGAGGAGTAAAAAATATACAGTTCCATAAAATGTAAACACATCACAAATGTAAGTACATTACTTGAGTTAATGTACTTTATGTACACTGCAAATCACTATTCTTCAAACTCAATCATGAGTTTTCAAACTATTCCTGCACTGAACCGGATGGATCACTCATAATCTGTTTCCAGTCACTTTCAAATTTTAGAATCCCTCCTTCGGGAGCTGAACCCCTTTGCACATAAATGCAAACATGAAAGCAGGTGTAGTCACCAAGCATCAGACGTCAGCATCGTAAAAATAAATGACAGCGGAAGTTCATATTCACGCACCATCAACACGAAACAACACTCCATAATGTCTCTCTGGAGGGTCATTCAGCATCAACACAAAAACACAAACAGCATCTTCAAAATGTAATTGCATGCTTTTCCGCCAGGGTTTGAGCTGATAACAGAATTTGATAGACCTGTTGACAGGAAACAAAAAGTGCTACCGGGCTAAAAATATTCTGCTGTACACTCAGAGGCTTTGAAATAAATGAAACAGGTCTGTAGGCTTTTAGTGTCAGGGAAGGGAGGGGGTATTTGCACTGTTGGATAATGGATGAATGGATAATTACACCCGCTCCTCTCTGGACCTGAGAAAAGCACGGCTGTGTGTTACCATTGACAGCAGCAGGGCCCAGATTTAATGTAGGATACGCACAGTACGTCCATGTCCACAATTAGTGATGATGATCTCACATTTGTTCCCTGTTTTAGCACTCAGGAACCATGTAATTAATGTGTGGGACAAATGTTCTCAGTTTTACTTCAGAGCTTTTCTCCTTTTTTATCAGTTAGTTTCATATCAGGCAGTTTTACATTTTATGCTTTTCTTGTGTCCTTCTGGATTTTTTAAGTTGTAATGTTTTTTTCCTCTTTGCAGACAGCAGTTTGAAAGTGAAAGATGTGATTAAGGAGTTTCACCCTGGGGGTCGGCTGGCCCAGCACAGCTTTGGAGAGGTAAATCATGCAGCAGATCTTTTCTGGACAATGATACAGACACAGAATTAGAAACACTTTATTGATTCTGGGGGAATACACTTGATCAAAAATCCTACCCTCTGTCTCTCGGGATTACGACCAGACAGTGTTGAAATGTCAAACACCAGGAGTCATGGCGCTGTTTAGCTTTGATAACTCGGTGTAGTATAACACTACACCACTGGAAATCTGCCACCTTATCCATTTTTAACGAATGGATGGAGGTATTAAGTACAATGGTAAGTTATGAGCAGGTTACTTCAGAGTGGCAGGGAGGTACGATATATTTAATGAAGTATGGGGCCTATTTTTTGCCCAATTGTTCGATATAAGAGTTTGATTCTGTCAACCTGAACATAATCTTTATTTAAACCAGATACATGATGATTGTGCTGTGTTGATTTCCTAAAGTGTTGTGTTAATTATGGCTAGATTTGAATTTTGTTGCTTCACTGTGAACAATTTTCTTTCAGTTATAAAAAAAAAAAAGAAAGAAAAAAGAAAAAGTCTGGACAGACCCCAAAAGACGTGTCTTTCATGTCATTCATGCAATTGTAATGATGTAACTGGTATTTAAAATGTAAATGTCTGACTAAAAACATTAATTTTAAATAGGAAATTATCCAGAAATTACATTCCTGCCAAAATGAAAGCACGATTGTTTTGACCCAGAGTCTCCTGACAGTGAGTTTCATCTCTCTTCTCAGTGCGTCGATGCAGTGGGCTTCTGTCTCTTTCTCAAGACTTACCTAGAGGTGGATGACTTCCCTGCAGATTTCTGCCAACGCCTTTTTCGCTATTTTCAACATGTGGAGCAAGATGGGTCCACAAAGAGCACTCTGCCCAAAGCAGGTACATTATTCATGTCTTATTTCACGTACCAGCACGGAGCTCTACAGTCATGCTCTGATGCTCTGATTGTTGTTGGGAATTCACCGCAAAACTTCCCGAAAATGATCAAAGAAAGAAGGAATGCTGCAGAGAGTATTTCCTAGTGGAAACTTTGTCCAGCGCCCACCTTGTTGTGTCTCTGTTATTTTATCTTGTAGTGCTGCGTCACAGGAATGAGGATGTAGGCGAAGCTTTGGAGATTAGTGCACCTGTTCCAAAAATCAACCTGTGATAATATATTTACAGAACTAAAAACAAATCCTCCTGTTTGAGACCCTGTTCATGTAAAAGGTTTTCCAGTTTGGTCAAAAGCTTCTGTCCATGTCTTTATTTTCAGGTGGTGTCTTTCTTCGTGATGTGTACTGTTACTTCTCAGTGCTGGAGGAGGGACAGCCACGGGAGAAGCTTGAATGTTAGTTTCATCTACTGTTTGAACATTTTGTGACTTTTTAAAAAAACATTTTGTGACATTTTTGCTGCAGTGCAACTGCATTTAATGTACATTGATCACTGATAAATAATTACAATTTATGTAAGAAAGGTCTGAGAAAGTGAAAAAAACAACAGTGGTTGGTTCAGTGACTGACTTTGTTTTTGTTTCTAGTTACTTTCAAACTTTACGATAAAGACGGCAACGGACTCCTGGACAGCTCTGTAAGTTACTCAGTAACTAATTTTAATTTAGTTTTCATGAACATTTGAATTTTTTGGAGTTGTATACCTGCTTAGATTGAGTGGCTCATTTTGGACATACAGCACACAGCAAACTGATCATAGTTTACAGAACTTTGAACATCGGTTGAGATGGATGTAGTCACACCTGTATTCACTGTGAATGTAAACTGTGACGTCTCGCCATCAGGAAGTGGATCGTATCATCACTCAGATGATGCGAGCTGCTGATTACCTGGGCTGGGATGTGACTGAACTCCGGCCGGTATGAGTCTCTTTTTGATGTATTTTTCATTTTTAAGGTGGTACAGTATGTTTCAAATATGTTTTATTGAGCCAATGAAAATTATGCACATAGGATATTGTTTTTTCAGTGCTCATTTTGATTTATATGAGATAATTACAAAATTATATGAGATAATTACAAAATTAAAGTTATAAAATTATTACAGTTATAAAACACATGATACAAAGGTACGAGGACTGTATTTGAGATTGGAACAGTTTCAAAAATAAGTATCAAAAATAAAGAAAATATGTTCAAAATGAAGGAAATAAATGATTTAATTTAATTAAACTTGACAAAGTATAAGTTAAAGATAAGTTTGTTTTACATCAGATAGCTTAAGAGAGCTTAAGACTTCACAGGAGTGAGATGATGAGCAGATGTTTTTATAATTGGACAGGTGCTCAAAGACATGATGACAGCGATCGATGTGGACGACAGTGAGACTGTCACTCTGGAGGAATGGGTGAAGGGAGGCATGAACAACGTGCCTTTACTTGTCCTGCTCGGACTGAAGGTGACAGAGCAAACATTTGACTCCAAATACAACACTTAAATTTTACTTTAACATCCCCTCTTTTGTTAATGTTGCTGGGAATAATCCAACATCAGCTGTGGTTCCTGTTTTTCTTTTCCTACACCATTTTTAATGTCTCTTTGTTTCCCCCTCGCCCACAGATGACGGAGAGGGATGGGCAGCATATTTGGAGAATGAAGCACTTTAACAAGCCGACCTATTGTAGCGTGTGTCAGGGTATGCTGCTCGGCCTCGGGAAGCAGGGACTCTGCTGCACCTGTAAGAGCTCACAGCTGCCAGCAGGGGGCAGCCATGCACCTCATACACACTGTACTAATGACGTGCAGGAGTTACAGCTTCTCTAGTTCACTTGTACTGTCTGTTATTTGTAATTATGTGTCACTAAGTATGTGTATTCAATAAAAATATACATAATTGGCATACTTAGCTATAGAATGATTTTAATTTTAGTGGAGGAAGCTTTGTTTTGATTTCATTCTCCTCTGTAATGATTGTTTTTCTTCTTCAGGTTGCAAGTACACTGTGCACAGTCAGTGTGCCAACAAGAATCCTGAGGCCTGCGCTCGTACTTTCGTCAAGTCTAAAAAGGAGATTGGTGTAAGGAGAACAACAAGAACAGCCACTTCTCTGTTTTCAAACATGTGCTTAGTTATGGGAGCAATCGATTTTTAAGTTAAAGCATAAATCAGGTGATATTCTGAATTTTGATTTGTTCCGACCTCCCTACTCTGTCTGTGGGAGCCAGCCCCCAGCCCATTTGTTTCCACTGAAGACATAAATCTTTAAAAACAAGTCACACATATTTAATTTTTAATGACAACTCACTGAATGAAGACTAGCAACTAACAAACGTTACTCAAACAGGAAGAAGTAGTGCATTAGCTGGGGACTATTTTCAGTTGTGGATTAATACACATTTGGAGTACATACTGTAGCAGGGCATTGTATGTGGGATCTAAGCAGGCCTTAAGTTGTTTTTTATGTTGTCAAACTACAGTTTTCTAGGTCAAGAATGAACTGAAGGCTGATATTTGTCATGTGAATATAATCACATCAGGTCTCTTCTCACTGACCAAAAGCCCAAATGGCGGCACCAGTAAACACATTAACCACAACAGGGGTACAGTGCATTAGTCAGTAATAAGTGCAACCCATCAGTGTGTTTTTTAAGTGCGGATTACAGCCAGCACAGTCTGCTCTGTACATCTGTTAAATGTCCTGATTCTGCACAAGTGCAGACAGTGATCTGTCCACTGTTGTCTTCTGGTATAGAGTCACAGCCACAACTCACTGATTCACACTATCTTTAATGGATCACAACAGGGAACTGAACCGGCCAAATTTCCTCAGTTGCTATGGGAGGTTTGAGTGTGCTTTAGGGATATTTGATCTGGTGATGCACGTCTGCCTGTCAGTGGTTATCCAAAAAGTCATATATCTGAAGACGACTATAACATCCACAGCTGCTCTCTAGACGGCGCGGTGTGTGTGCGGATTCTGTTAAAGTCGATTATAACAACAAATTTCCTGCAGTCATTCAGGGCTGAATTGTTGTTTGTTACCACTGTAGTGAACATGACTTCCACTTGTATTTGTAAAAAACTGTTCACCCCCAAATCAAAAATATATATTTTCCCTCTTACCTGTAGTGATGTTTATCCATCTAGTAGAGTTTTGAAGATATCGTCCATAGAGATGTCTGCTTTCTCTCAAATATAATTCAACTAGATGGCACTGACCATGTGGTGCTCAAAGTACCAAAAAATCAATTTGAAAAACTCAATAACAATGTCTCTGTCCAGAAGTCAGGACCCAGGTACTCAAGATAATCCACAGACCTTGTTGTGAGAAGTTTCATGTAGGAACTATTTTCTCATCGAAGAGCAGTTATAGCCGTTAATGTTTACGTTCCGCACTGTCACAAGTCTGGTAATAAGGTTGAGTTTTCAGGTGTCTGTACAGAGTATTTTTCCTCACAACTTTTAAGTTTTACTTCCTACATTTGAACACAAATATCTGTACATTCGACTCTGTACATTTTCAAAAAGCATTATTACTTAATGAATTTTAGAAGAATTATTGATTTTCATTTTGCATCATTGTGCGCCACCTAATAATAATAATAATAATCATGATAATATTAAATTTTATTTGTATTGCACTTTACATTTCAGCAATCTCAAAGTGCTACAGAGCAGAAAAATAATATGGTACAAGTATAAGATTAGGTTAAAAAGGAGAACCTATAAAAGACATTTAACAGAATTCCAACATCAAGACCAATTTCAGCCACTTTTTACTTTCATTCTTTGAAAATGTTTTTTTCAAAAATGTTTGGGTAGGAGGATTCAAAATGAGTTTGTTTAAGGTGCTCTTTGGATAGGAATATGTGTGTGCACAGAAATCACATAAAATTCAAAGGCACTCTCTTTTATAAGAATTTAATTAATTAATTAATTAATTAATTTTAGACCTTAAAGGGATAGTTCATCCAAACTTTGATTAAAGGTCAGGTTTAGTTTTTTAGTCCACAAAACACTGCTGTAGTTTCACTGGAAAGCAAGCAGCAACAACAAAAAAACAACAACAATAAAATGCCTCCATACTGCTTGTCTGTTGTAATCCAAGTGTCCTAATGCCTCGACATGCCCTTCACTTGCGTGTGCATACAGTCACATTACACCCCCAGTTCAGACAGTGTGCATGTGCACATGAACGTGGCCCCAAGCTGAAGATCTGCAGTGAAGATTTCAGCTAAAAACATGGTGTAAATGATGGCTTTCAAGTCAACTTGTTATGTTGGAGCTTTAGGAGCCTTGAAATACACAAGGCAAGCAGTATGGAGGCATTTTATTTATTTATTTATTTTTCAGTTTTTTCAAAAACTGGTTACCATTCACTTCCATTGTTTGGGCGATTCTGCGACATGTGAAACTCCAGCAGTGTTTTGTGCTAAAAAAAAGATAAAGCTAAAAGAACCTGACCTTCAGTCAGCATGAGGGTGAGTAGGCAGTGACTGAATTTTCCTTTTTTGGGTGAACTATCCCTTTAAAACAAACAAAACAAATGTTTCAGCATCAAGCCTTCGAGTGAACTGTCCCTTTAAATAAATTTGAATAAAGATAAGATAAGTAGCAGTAGTGAATTATGCCTTTTCCTCAACCTATGTTTTTCTGCTCTTGTGTCTCAGATAGCGGCTCACGACTGGATCCGAGCTGACTGTAACTCCAACAAGTGTCAGGTCTGCCACAAGAAGATCAAAACTTTAGCAGGGAGGCGTTGTGTGTGGTGCCAGGAGATGGTGAGAACAGTGTTTGTTTCTGTGGACATTAATGAATTAATTAGAAAGGAGATTTTAGAGGGATGCTCACTGAGTTTTGTCTCTCTTTAAGCGCCATGATGAGTGCATTCTCTCTGGCTTGTCATCCTGTGATTGTGGACCGCTGAAAGATCATATACTGCCTCCATGGGCCATACATGCTGTCTCAAAGGTAAAAACTTAAAAAAAAACACAAACACCATACATATGGCTTCAGCAGATTTTAGATTTTTATGATTATTGTTGGTTAATTGTCTGCTTGTTGGTTAAATGCCTGTTGTTTCCTGCAGGAGGAGGACACCAGCTTGTTAAATGTCACTCCTGATGGCCACGTCCTGCAGGTCTCTTATCAAATCTTCCTACACACTTTTATTCCTTTTCCAACTGTACACCCATGTGTTTTCTCTCTGTGAGGTCCATCTCAAGTTGTCTACTCAAACTACCATCTGCATATCATTGCTTTTGGGAGAATATCCAATTTTAGTGATTCGTCATGTTGATTTTCATGTTTCAAAGTCTTTACCAGTGTGTTTGTAGCCTGTTCTGTTCTGCTCAGTGTGTTGGATGAAGTCATGGATAAATACATCTGTCATAGTTTAGTCCGTTTCTGCAGGGACAAGCCCACTGATCCAGTATTTAATTTTAAAGAAGAAGACACCCAGCTCCTGTGAGCATGAAAAGTGGCTGTCAGGAGCTTAAAATCAGGTTTATTGCAATCTATTCCCATGGCAACAAGTTTTCAAAGCCAAGAGAAAGTATCAAAACTTACAGAGAAACTTACTCCTGCAGGATAATCAAAAATATGACTAAATGCACTGCCACTAATAGCTCACCATTCACTGCCAACATTTTTCAGTTGAATTTTCCTAAAATCTCAAACTATCTGCCATGGCAATTACAGTATATCATAATTATGTTTACACATACAGAAAGCAAAGGGGTTTTTTTTGTGCAAGACAAGAGAAAAAGTCATGGTGTAAAAGTCAAGGTGCATGGTGGTCAAAGCTAAATCCTTTAAAAAATTAAATCTTTATTAAACATTAGCAGTAGTTTGAATGATGCTGCCTGAATACATATATACTATATATGTGATTTTATTTATATAGCACTTTACAAGCTTAAGCATAAAGTGCTCTCCAGATTAAAGGATTTACAGCATAAAAATTTAAAAAATCATAAACCCATGTGAGTAATGTATGTACATTAACAGGTGGAAGTGCAAGTTCAAAATGAAGTTATACAGATAAATAACTAAAATGTGGGTAAAAGAATTAAGCTCATATAAAGCAGTAGAAATTTAAGTAAAGGAAATAACCACATCAAAGAACAAACTGGAATTTCAAGCGGATAGAAGTGCAAAATATATGGAAGTGCAAATACTAAAATGATGATCTTTAAATCATTTTTACAGTAGCCTGGCTCACAGCATGCGTTCTATATATCATGTATGTGTTTTTCAGATGACTTATAAAATCCATCAGATCTTAATCTGTCAATTATTTTTCTTCAGATTGTTCCAATTCCAGACACCCACCCTCTGCTGGTGTTTGTAAACCCAAAGAGTGGAGGAAAGCAGGGTGAACGGTAAAAACAGCTTAACATTAATACATTACTATTGAACTAGTCTATAAAAGTCATTTTTTGTGTATGAATACTGTCCTTCTGATGTTGATCTGTCTGTGTTGTGTCTCTGTGTTTTTGACAGAGTGCTCAGGAAGTTTCAGTACATGTTGAACCCTCGTCAAGTGTACAACCTGTCCAACGGAGGTCCTGCACCAGGGTACAGCACACTTTCATCGCTGTGAGACTTACAGCTGGACTGTACACTTCATTTGTTTCTTCATGTTAATGTTATATTTGTTTCTTGACTGCACTTCTAGACTGCACTTCTTCCGCAATCTGCGTGAGTACAGGATCTTGGCGTGCGGAGGAGATGGCACCGTCGGGTGGCTCCTGGATGCTATAGGTACTGTAGGTCCTTTTAAGTTTCAGAGAGGTTTAAAAGAGACTACAGGCAAAAACACTTTTCATACAGTATTTATTTTAATACACTTTGTTTATTTGTGTCTGTAGATTTCTCCTGATGCCACCTAAAGAGTTTTTGAAAAACTTGATATAATTATTCTCTGTTGACAGTATTTTCAGATTTATGAAGTGATAAAAAGAGATTTCCAAAAATATGCTCCGTAAAAACCTTTAACTCCAAGGGTGCAGATCTCACTACCACCTCGGGGTGACGACAAACATGGAATTAGGTTATAGGGTATTTTCTCAAGGGAACATCGATAATATCACCAGCGTTATCAAAGATTACCTGCTGGTGCAGACATAGTCATTAATAATAGCAGAAAATAAATATTAATGAATCACTTTTGGGCTACTAGAGGCTTTAACGTTATAACTTCACTTAGTCTAGCTAGCTAATGTGAGTTAGCACACATTTAAATAGTTCAGTCAATGTTCATGTTAGCAAGACGATTGTTACGATGTAAGCTGTCGCTCCTCCACATCCACATTAATCACTCACTATCAGAAACCACAATGAATTTGTAAATTGATTTAATGGGAATATTAATGTCTGTCTCAAAGTTTTATGGGTGTAATCAATGTAACATTAGCTAGCAAGTTAGCTAAAACACCTAGCTAGTTTAGTGTGAATTATTTCAGAAGTGGAGCTGGTGGGGGGACGACCTTGTTTGCATTTTGATGCATATTTAATTTGATAATGCATTATTTGCATATCAAAGTCAGAAACAAGTTTAATGGTGAAATATATTAGTTATTAGTTTTTTTTTAAATCCTATTCACCTGTAGTGTCTCCTCTTAAGATAGTCATCTTCAAGGCTAAAAAACCTCAAACCTGTGATTTCAGACAAAGAAGACCTCCAGGTGCATCCTTCAGTAGCTGTCCTGCCTCTGGGCACCGGGAATGACCTGGCTCGCTGTCTACGCTGGGGTGGAGGTAAAACCATCAACACATTCATTCTAAAAACCAAGCAACCATCTCTGAAGTATTGGAACTGACACTGGAAACTTTTATTTTCTGCTTCATCTGTAATCTTACAAAAGGCTATGAGGGGTCAGACCTGAGAGAAATCCTGAAGGAGATCGAAGCCAGCGAGCTGGTTCCCATGGACCGCTGGAGCATCCAGGTGATACCAGATGACCCCCAAGAGGCAGGAGACCCTGTGCCCTACGAGATTATCAACAACTACTTCTCTGTTGGAGTGGTAAGCCACATATTGTTATAGATAGTTTTTTGATTAAAGAAAACATGACTGCATTGCCTGAATTATGACTTGACATGATTGAGTTTGTGCCTGTGTGAACAGGACGCCTCTATTGCTCATCGTTTCCACTCCATGAGAGAGAAATACCCCCAGAGGTTCAACAGCAGGTGAGGATTCACACCAACTGGATGAACAAAAACTGTTTTCTAGTCTAACAGAGATGTCTTCTTTTTTAATCGGTTAAGTTTTTCTTCTCTGTTATTTTTAAGAATGAAGAACAAACTTTGGTATTTTGAGTTTGCCACTTCTGAGACCATCTCCTCCTCTTGCAAGAACCTGACGGATTGTCTCATGATTGAGGCGAGAATCAATAACACCAGAACAAATCATCAATACTTAAAACACCAAAATTAACCATTTGTAATTCACAGGATTACTAATGTTTTAAGTCTTGCTTTTGTTCAGTTGCATATGCAGAAAACAACCTGTTATTTTGCTTCTACCAGTGTTGTGGGAAGTCTGTGGACCTGAGCAACATGTCTCTGGAGGGCATAGCTGTCCTCAATATACCCAGCATGCACGGAGGCTCCAACCTCTGGGGCGAGTCCAAGAAGCCTGACAGCATGCCAGAGGTGGAGCACAGTGAGGTTATCACTGACCCAGAGATTCTGAAAACTGTCTCACAAGGTGAGACTTGGCTGTTTTTTTGATTATTCATCTCTGTACTCTCCTAAAACACCTAATTTTTAGTGTCCAAATATTTTCACTAAGCCCAGCAGGCAGATGCCATCAACCTGTTTGAGTTGATCTGTGTATGTTGTCATTCTGCAGATATGAGTGATAAGCGATTGGAGGTGGTCGGGCTGGAAGGAGTCATAGAGATGGGACAGATCTATACTGGACTGAAGAGCGCCGGGCACAGACTGGCACAGACTTCTCAAATTACCATCAGGTTGTGTACTTTTACCTACAGGTAGCTGTCATATATATAGCTAGAAAGCATCTTATATAGTAGTATTAACAACATCATTACATGAGTACTCAATATTCATGGTTCGGACCACATCCATCTTTGAAGTCGACCTTTGTTTTGATCTCAACTACACACCTGCAAAGTCCCATGACTGCATCTTGCACGGTTGACACACTATCACGACTTAGCAAAGTAACTGCCTCTGAGATACATCACGGTACAGTCAGTGTCCACATTTTACGATGATGACACACACACAGAGACAAACGAGGTGAAAACAAAACCGGACACGCTGTCGAGGCTGGTAATAAAACCGCCTGACGATATAAGACAGCTGTGTACAACAACACCTCATACAACTGGCTCAAAATAACCACCGAGTGGAATCCAAACAGTCTTTACTAAAATAAAACGTTGTAAGGTTGTATGTGGCTATTGTTTTGGATTGCATTATATTGTCAGGTGTTCCTGGTATTTTATCCCCCTCTGTCAGTCTCTCCACAGGTGCACTTGTCAGGATTTTGTTGGAGTATTAAGTTGAAGAAAGATTTGATTATAGGGATTTGGTATACATTAGGGGTGTAATGATTCACTCAAGCATCTGATCTCTCTCTGTCTCTACTGTTACTGGATTTAGTAAAACTATCAGGATTTCCTCTTGCAACTAATAGTACCCTACAAATATAGCATTAATACAATCAAAATGTAAAGATTCACACATTCATATTGCATCAATTGCTTATTTGAAAACATAACTAAATAACAGAGTACTTTAATCGGAAAACTAAGGCATCATGTCGCTTGTTACAACAGAAAATACCCTACACAACAATGTTCACATGCAGTATAAATGGTACAGTATAATTAAATCTCTCTTTTTCTCCTCCCTGTGTGCAGGACAATCAAAGCTCTGCCCATGCAGATTGATGGGGAGCCCTGGATGCAGCCTCCTTGTACTGTAAGTGTTAATAACCAATCTGATTCAGTCTGTCAAGGCTCAGACATATTATATTCATTCAATCCAAATGGTTACGCCATTGTTGTTTGCAACTTTGTTCAATTCATTCTTACATTTATTTTGATTAAGATGACAGAGACTACTACAGCACAGAGAAGAGCAACATTTCAGTTAGGCAGAATTTATTGCAGGTCTGTCATTTTACCCTGGATTAGTTTTCCATATGTGTTCCTGATAAACTGGCGCCTGAGTGTTTGAAGCCGTTGTACCTTTTGTACTACTTTAAAGTCAGGTGGGACTTAGTGTTCAGGGCTGAGGGAGGATACTGGAACTGGGCCATAGAGTGCTGAAAAAACACAGGAAGTAATGTGTCTTCAAAGTAAAAATGCACATAATCTTGATTTAATTGAAGTAAATACTTGTTTTACCAGACAGTTTAGAAAGAGTTTTGTTTATTATCATACTTTTTTTTATTATATATCACAATTAAAATGTCATTAACCAAAATTTGTGTTTCTTATTTATTACAGATCCACATAACACACAAGAACCAAGCTAACATGCTGATGGCTGCACCAACAAAACCATCCGGTTTCTTTCACCTCAAGTAGATTAACGGCCCCACTGCAGATCCTCCGTCCTGCTGAGAGTCACAGCAGACCACCTGTTTCATCGGGAAAATGATGGAGGATGAGTATTTAAAAGAGATTGTCTGTCACTGAGTGTGTAACTGTGTTTTTTAAGTGTTATTGTGAATGTCTTAATCCCTGGTATATATTTTAAATTATTTCAAAGTACAGACACTGCAGGCAGAGACCACACTGACAGACGCAAACAAAAGTTCAAATTTCACCACTCAGTCTGATCGCTGCTATTGTGTGCCAACTTTAAGGAACTAATTTTTTGTAAGTAAAAGAGAGAGGAATATATTTGCTTATTTTATGTCATCATAGGATTTTTTTTGTGGTTAATCAAATTAACAGTAGTGTCTTGTTGTGTTTCTTGTGTATCTCCTAATGCTGCTGGTGATGAACTGACTTAGTTCAGCCTTCAGAAGCTCAAAGCAGCTCATCCTGTTCAATAACACTCTCCTGCCTGTCTGTTCTTGTGTCTTTCGCTGTCAGTGATCATCCAGCTGACAGTAAAATGTATTTATTTCAGTGTTTTACTGTTGATTGATTGAATGTGACTGAATGTGGTTTTATAAAGATTTGCTCTTCAGTTAGAACTCCTGAGTCCTGAATGTGCTGTGCAGCGGGGCTTTGTTACACCACTCCCAAATTTACCAAGTTTAGTATAAAAACATTATCCCATTGTATTTAACACATTAAAGTGTACTGGACAATAGTTATGTTAGTTTCTTCAGTGTTGTCGTCCTGTAACTGCTGACAATTTACATCCTTCTATTATCTTTGTAACAAGACTCATTGGTTAGGCTTCTTAAAAACAGCCACAAAAATACAGAAAAACCTGAGGAAATTCGATGAAATATTCTTCATTATGAAATCTTGCAAAATATAATGTAAATATTATGTGACTGGAAAAAAAATCTATGGTTAATATTTTGTTTCAGTGATGTGTATTATGTGTCTACAGCTTTCAAGAGTCAATCTTGTGTTGGATTTTCAGTGTACTTATATATATGTAACATGCTTGTATGTTCATTTATTATCTTGTCAAATTGTGTCGTCGTTCTTTGCATGTCTTTCTTGACAGTAATGGATACCCATGAGACTCATAAAGCATCACATTCCTTTATTGAATTGTCCTCAGACTGACTACCTGGTGAACAGGTAGATAACAGAAATAATGATAATCTGTTGCACCACTTTTTGTTTACAAAGGAACTGGATTTAAGACTTTGTCCTTTGTCTCTTTGTATTATACTATCTGCCCTTTTTATATTTGTGGGGATCTTACTGTATGTTGCAGCTGTATATTGAGCTCTTCAAGGTTATGCTGGAATGAAACAGTATTTATTATGAGGATACAAAAACGTAATTTTCATCTACATCTAAACTCTTTTAAAGGACAAATGGTAGCTTAAGGGTCACATGATTATATAAATTACAGATCTTAATAACATGCTGCTTAAGCTGTTTTCATCAACGGAGAAAAAACACAAATTTGCCTGTTAAAACATCCACTTTATAACACAGTATGAAGTGTATTCCCATGCTTATCTGTCATTAATGTTTATCAGCACTTAACAATGCTTATATTTTAAAGCACTGACTTGTGTATTTATTTGAAGTATTGTGTATATGCAGTGTTACTCTGTATGCAGCCAACTTATTGAAATTCTAAGTTGCTTAAATCTCCTTAATACTAAAGCATGACAGCACACAGTGAGGCAGGCTTTGAGTCAGTGTGGGAGGGGAAGAAGGAGCACTAATCCAGAAGTGGCAACAGCAAAGGTTTAGTTCCGTGTGTGTGTGTGTGTGTGTGTCTGTGTGTCTGTGTGTGTGTGGCTGGCACACTTGCACTTTCTTGGTAGAAGGCATCAAACAAAGAGTGACTGACACTGAGGGTTGGGGATGATGGTGGTGGAAAGAACAGAGAGGGGAGCTGGTGGAAATGAAACATTAAACAAATATATTTTCATATGCATGTACTGCAAATGGAAATCTACATGCAAATCTAAAAAGGTAAGTGGAATAATCTTATATTTAGATGTGAAATCTATTTGGACTTGTTCTAAGTATAAAATGATTATCCAGTGCCAATGAGGACAGACTGAGTTAAAGATTTAAAAAAAAATCTTTCTTTTAATTATTTATTATTATACAAATGTGACATGTCTTTTAAAATAAGTCTGTAAGTCAGTGAAAAGTCACAATATTTTTATTGTAACATACAGTATATAAAGCAATTTTGCATACAAATGGAATTGTTTCAAAAGTATCCAAGAAACAAGATAGAACAAGTCAGACTGTTGTACTCAAGGACAATGACAATTTATTCCAGACAGTGGTAAATGCATCAGCTGCATAAACACCCTAAATTACAAAACTGGGCCTCAGAGCATAATGAACGGTTCAGAACAATATACATTATGTTACATATATTATTGGACTATAATTAGGTGGACACTATTAACATTCAGGAGTCAGTAGCAGACTCTGCTATTTGCACTCGGGGTGGAGCAGCCCATGTGGCATTTTACACCTACATAGACAAACCATCATTAGTCAAGTAATGACACACTTTTCATACATTGATGTGGTCGCTCACTCTCGGAAGCCTTTTCATAAAGAGTAAAACTGCATAATGAAAATATAAAGTGAACCAATATTGTCAAACCCTGAGAAAAGACTATGAATCTGGTAATTTGTCAAGTCAAGTCAAATTTTATTTATATAGCGCCAATTCACAACAAAGTTGTCTCAAGAGACTTTACATATAGAGTAGGTCTAGACCACACTCTATAATCATATTTACATCCGACAATTGAAACAATTTCCCCCATGAGAAAGCAAAAACTTCCTTTTAACAGGCAGAAACCTCGGACAGATCCATGACTCATGGTAGGCGGTGATCTGACGGCACCGGTCAGGTTGAGAGGGAAAGAGGAGATGGGGAAGAAAGAGGGGAGGTGGGAGGCGTGGAAGAGAGAGAGAAAAGAACAGAGGCAGAGAGAACAGTAGTAACAGAACATCAATAGTAAAATTATGTGTAGGGAATAGTAGTACATATAAATATGTAAGCTGTAAGTAATAATACTAAAGATGTTACAATAATGAGAATAAAAACAATAATAATAATAATAATAGTAATAATAATAATAGTAGCAACAACAATGTGATAAATGTTTGACTGATTAAGTGAGTTATAATAATCCACAGTAGAAGGTGCAGTAGTGATCAGTGATCCATGCGCGGCCACAGTCCATAGGAATCTGCAGGATGACAAAGCAGAAAGACTCCGGGGAAGGAATCAAGTCAGTAACAGGCATTAATGGAACATAAACATCTGGGGAGAGAGATGAAGAAAGAGAGGAGCTCAGTGTCCCCCAGCAGCCTAAACCTATAGCAGCATAACTAGGGGCTGGTCAGGGCAAACCTGAGCCAGCCCTAACTATAAGCTTTATCAAAAAGGAAGGTTTTAAGTCTACTCTTAAATGCTGAGATGGCATCTGCCTCCCGAACAGAAACTGGAAGATGGTTCCACAGAAGAGGAGCTTGACAACTGAAAGCTCTGGCTCCCAATCTACTTTTGGAGATCTTTGGGACCACCAGTAAGTCTGTAAATTGAGACCTACGTGTTCTAGTGGGATGGTAGGGTACTATAAGCTCTTTAAGATATGATGGTGCCTGATTATTAAGCGCTTTGTATGTAAGGAGAAGGGTTTTGAATTCTATCCTAGATTTTACAGGCAGCCAGTGCAGTGAAGCTAATACAGGAGTAATATGCTCTCTTATCCTAGTTCCTGTTAGTATACGAGCCGCAGCATTTTGAAACTGCAGACTCTATAAAGACTTATTGCTGCAGCCCGATAATAACACATTGCAGTAGTCTAGCGTAGAAGTAACAAATGCCTGGACAAGTTTTTCTGCATCTGCTTGAGACAGGATGTGCCTGATTTTTTTATCAACATAATTTGATATGTTGATTTGATGCCTAATGAAACTTTTTGACTATTAAGATATGGTGATGGTGGTTAAATATTATTAACTTATCAACAAATATCTGATGAAGCTGACAAGAATAAATTCTGCTGATGGAGAAGACAAAGTAAGCTCAGTTAACAATGACATCAGAGGCTTAACAGTACAGATAAATGTGGGCTCGCTATTTGGCAATCAACAGATCACTGTTGTCCATTTTATCTAATGGGTTGTAACAGCTAATTAATGAGTTATAAAGTGTTTACAACCAATTAATCTAATTATCAATCATTCATAAATCATTTATAATATAAATAGTCTTAATGCAAAGTGTGTTGCACCCACTCATCCACCACAACTTCCTCCCTAAATGTGTGCCGCTCTTTAAAAAAAAAACAACAACAAAAAAAAACTAGGGGGCTGTGAGTAAATAGCTGAACAGCTGTAGTGGGACTTTTGGACCATGATACAAATAGACAATCTGTTATAAAGGTACATTAACATAAGCATAAACAGCCTGTAAAGGTAGCTTAATCTGTCATAAGGCATTGAAATTTATTAGTTGATTTCTATTTTGTATTACTAATCTGAATAATGTAGAGTAAAAAAGTTAAAACAAGCCTGTGTTTATGTTTTCCCAGACAAAGCTAAAGTGAGTCGTACTTCAGCCAGTTAGAAAGAAGCAGGAAGAAATTTATATTTTATTTTTAATGTTATATTTTGTGGTTATTACAGTGGAAACACTATTGCTTTTCTCCACACTGGCCTCCAAAATTGAGAAAATATGAAGCTTCTTGTAGTAGTTTTTATTAACAGTTGCAATGTTGTAATAGTGTGTGCATGTTTCTTTGTGCATTTGTGTGTGTGTGTGTGTGTGTGTGTGTGTGTGTGTGTGTGGGAGTGTGTGTGTGTGTGTGTGTGTGTGTGTGTGTGTGTGTGTGTGTGTGTGCTGCATGTCAGCAGGTGTGTGTTCTTGCATGCCTAAATGGAACAGACCTGCAGAAAGAACATGTCCAGTCTAGTCTGGTATTTTATATTCACATTGTACTCGAACACAACACAGCGTCATACTCCAACCCCTGTAATCAACTCCATTAATTCTTTTCCGGTCTGTGCAGTCATATCAGCTGCAGCCTCTTCCCTCGTGCTCTTCGAAGAAAATCTGGACCATTTGTCACCCTGAATAACCTCTCTCACTTTCTCTAACTGTAAAAAAAGAACCAGATCACGCTGAAAGATCCCCAGAGAGGTTTCAAATGTTAGTGTGTGGTGGTCCTCTTGGTTGTTGAGGAAAACCAATGACACGAGGGGTATTAGGTGATGCTTAAATTGATGCTGACAAACAGACACCTACAGCTGTGCCTGTGACATGCATAGTGCAAATTGCCTGATGATGACATTACGATGTGACATGATCTGTGATATCACATGTCTTGAATTCAAGTGTAAACTGTTCTAATTGTCATATTTTGTGGGTCAGAATAAAGATCTTTGTTCCCGGTGCTTGGAGAATTAATTATGTGGAAAGACACAAATCTGTCTGGACAGGAGGGATGTATGGGTTCAGTCATGATAACCATACAAAAAGTCTTAACTTTGTCTAATCAAAGCTATAATACATAATCAGTCAATCATAATATATAATACCATATCAAAATGCCTAAAAACGCTAGACATATGTCTGATATTTTCTTGTGCTGTGTACCTACATTATCTCAAATGTTTCTGAAAACGTTCAAATGAAGAGAAATCTGTTTATTCAAAGTAACGGTGTCTTTCCTGCTTACATTAGTTGATATAACTAATGCAAATACACAATATATGTCCGAATACAGTAGAAAGTGAGGAAGGAAGTCAGCACACAACGGAACTAAATGTAGTGTGAATAAAACTACTGCGTCCATGAACATGATTTCTGCCTGAGTCATGTCAGATAGATTTTCATCAGCTATGGTGGCTGTTTAAAAGTGAAGAAAATAACTCCCATGATCCCACACCACTTCACTTAATCATCAGACTATGTCTTTTGTTATTGTTTTAATGTGAGAGACCCCCAGTGGCAGAATTTACATATTGTGCCTTTAAACCCAGCGCTGCGTTCAGGCTGACAAAATGTGGCAAAATGTTTATTTAAACGTATTCCGTTGTGTATCCACAACGGAATACGTCGGAATCACTGCTGATTGGATAACACCTGTGGCACATTCACCAAATGAGAGAAATCATATCTCAAAACACCACTTTGGTGTCATTCAAGTTGGAAACCGTAGCAAAAAAAGGTGTACAAGGTTTTCAGACTGAACATGCCCCAGAGTTATTCATCCTTAATTGCTTAAAATGGATCATGTGATCATCTAGGATTACTTACAAATTTTAGAAGTCAAAAAAATTGTCAAACATCTCAAAGTATCCACATCAGTTGTCAGTTCATTATATTGATCTCCACAAGGCAACTGGTAATGCAACATTAAAATAAAAACATGAAATACTTAAACACATCACATTAATAAACACATTAATGGAATATAGGCTAAGTCTTTGGAGATCCAGTATTTAATATCAAACAAATAATAAAATATTGTTAGAAAATAATCATTTAAATAAAAATAGAAAAACTCTATAATAAAACTAAGCTCAATTTTGTGTCATCCTTAATGAAATAGTTTAATACAGCCGTTTAAATCATTTCAGCAGTTTTTATTTCAAAATGTCCTATGAAAAAGAAGTTGCAACACTGAACAAGTAAAAGTATACAATTATAGTCTGTTTACAATTTAGATGCTGAACCCATGGTACCTTTTCCTGGAAGAGTTTAGCTGAGAGCTGGCAGAGGGTAGGCCTAGGAGTTTCTAGCTATTCTATGAAAACAAACCCCATTTTATGAAAAAAACATACAGGTGTTTCCTGGTGTGTCACGTGATAGCTCACCTTCCTGTTGTAAACGTGTGTAATATCCACATTTCCAGTCATAAAACGTCTGCACCTCCAAACTGCGGCTATTTTTAGCGTTTTTCATCTAGTAATAGCCCCACGTGAGAGCCGCCGCTGTCGTTGTTGGTCTATATTTAGAACGCACGCTCCCCCGACTCTTGCGTCAATGGAATCCCGTGCGTGCGTCACACGGAAGAACGTCTATGTCGAACGCGGCGCTGATTGGTTTGTGACCCGGAACATTCCACCGCCCCGTTCACCATGTTTGGGCAATGACCCGCCTTTTTGTCGACGCAGCCAAAATAAAACAAGAGTGTGTGGAGTCTCCTGCGTTGGTCTGACCCAGTGTGTGTGTGTGAATGTGTTTGAATGAGTGTGTGTGCTGACAGCAGCTGGCAGAGGTGACATTCATCAGTTTCACTCGTTTGGAATAAATGAAAAGCTTCAAAATCAGGATATTTACATGAACCAGGTGAGTGGAAGTGGACTTTATTTTTTTCTTTTATTTATTTTTTGCATGTATTGATTTATTTATTCAGGGGGACACACTGATGCTGATGTGAGATTTATATGCTGTTTTTATACTTCATTATAAGTACTTCCATAATAATGTTAGCACTTTGGACAAGGCATTCTGAACTGCTTATAAAACAATTAAATATTTGCAGTCTTATACTCAAATTCATTTGATGGTTGGATGGCAAATAATGTTTAAAGACAAATGTGCCTCAGCCTTCCTCTCTGTGTAGCAACCAGGCATATACACTCAGTTGTAAGTTTGTTAGGTACACCTAACTAAAACTAATGGAGTCTAAGACAGTCATGAAGGTAATAATGTTCAGTTTTGTTGAAACTATTATAGACCAGTGTTGATCCAACTACACTGCCCTCACTGATATAAATGATGTGGACAAAATATTATAAACAACACCATTCTGTACTTGCAGAACAAACTACAATCATCTGGACACAAGTTTTAGCTCAGTGTACTTGAAAAACTTGGCAGCTGAGTGTACATAGCAATTAAACAGTTCTAAAAGTAGAGTATATTTTGTCATTACTGAAGAAACTTAAGTGACTCTTGCTAATGTAGTGATAATACTAGTGCAACTGCACCGTGAGTACTGTCAGCTGTCTGGTATACACTCTCAACAGCAGAAGTTTGTCATGGTTTTATGTGTTGCATGTTACATGCATGGGTCCATTACTGTTGCTATATAGTACAAGAGGACCTATAGAGTAGGGTGTATTTATAGGACTTAAGACACATGTTGGACACATGAGCAGTGTGGTCTCCCCATAACTCAAGCTTAATTGTAAATTTAGGAAAGTAAAATAACATTAGTTTGGTTCAAGTTCGAACAATTTTCGAGGAATGCTCAGGTGTAGAGTGAGGAAGTTCGCACTTGTGGATACACGCCCATTGACCTAACCATGCAGACACACACGCACATAAACGGGCTTTGCCACCTTTCCCATTTCAGCTGGCATTCAGCCCACCCTGAAATACAATCTGCCACACTCCCTGGTACAGTCCCTGCAAAAGAGGGTTGCCCTCCACCGAAAGAGGTTTTCAGAGCATTAACAGCCTGTAACACAATACCTGACAATATCTGATTGCTCCACTGGACCACCCTCTGCATTTTCTAAAGAGGACTGATTGGCCCTGCAGCTAGAGAAATGGCATGTGGGGGAAATGAGACGGTGAGCATTCAAGGTGTTTATGCTGGCTACTGTTTGGATGGAATCAGAGGGAGGATTAAAAAAATGCTGACCTAAATGATTTAAGCGATATCTAATTTACTTGGATGTCTTAACTCCATTGCATGCATTGCCACTTACAGAGTGTATGTTTTACCAGCCAACTCTTTGAGCCTTACTTATCCTCAGCAATTTTAAAAATAAGAGCAAGTCATGCTTTTATTTTGAAAAAAAGCATGAAAAGTCACACTTTTTATGAAAGTTTAACTTTGGAATTTAACGTGTGAGAGTTTACAACAGTTTACAATGCATTTACATACATAGACGGCCTTTTTTAGTGCAGTTTTGGAAGTTGAATGTGTAACAATTTACAACAGATTACAACACATTTACATACATTGAAACTGTTTTTTGGGCGTGTATCCATAAGTGCAAACCTCCTGACCTAAATAGTTTTTAGTAATATCTCATTTACTTGGCTGCCTGAACTTCATTGCATGCAATACCACATAGATACTGTATGTTTAAACTCTTTATCAGCCCTACTTAGCCCAGGTGATTTTAAAATAAAAGCAAGTAATGCTTTTATTTGGAAAAAATAATAATGAAAAATCACACTTTTTTGAAAGTACAACTTTGGAATTTGAATGTGTGACAACTACTTACAACACATTTACATACATAGAAACTCTAAGAATTATTGAGACATTTGCATAGCTTTAATGATGTGTATTTATTATGAATAAATGTAAACAATAAGTATCTCACAGGACAAACACTGGAGTTTATTTTCATCAAGAAATGCTTTTATTTAATCACTTTTTTTTTGGAAAGCACAGCTTTGGAAATCGAATATGGTACAGTTGCTTACCCACATTTACATACATAGAAATTGTTTTTGAATTAATAAGACATTTGCTTAGGTTTAATGATACATTAAAATTAATGTAAACAATATTTATCTAACATGGACAAACACTGGGGTTTATTTTCATCAGTAGTAATTGTTGTTATTCTCTGTCCTAGAGATGCCCTGTGTACAAACCCAGTATGCCTCCTTGCCCCATGACACCTACTTCAGCTCTGAGTTCTTGAATCCTGACCTCAGTGCCAAACTGATGATGGACATCAGTGGCCAAAAGGACCAGCTGTCTACATCTTCATTGCCCAGCATCAACACATTGGTAGGAAATGGCTACATGGGGGAGTTTGATGCTTATTCCTGCAAGATTACCACCTCTCCTCCCGCCTCTACAGTTTCATTCAGCCATGCCGCAGTAGCCGAAAACTCCTGCCCTCAGATGCAAAGCCAAGCCTTCAAGCTGGATGATCTCCAGGTGTATGGTTGTTACCCAGGATCCTTTGCGCTTAGTTGCCTTGATGAAACGCTGTCGTCATGTGGCTCTGATTACTATGGCAGCCCAGTGTATGCTGCTGGTTCTCCTCCAACACCGGGATTTCAGACCCAGTCTACACCTGTCTGGGATTCCCCTTTCAGCTCCTACCCCTCGGCCCCCCCGCCATCCTCTGTGGCTGATAAGGCCGCCATGGCACAGCAGCTCTCCTTTTTCACCTTTAGCCCCACGCCTGAGCAGCACTCTCCCCTGGGGCAGCATCAGGATGCTCAGCCAGGCCAGGACGACCCTTTCTTCCTGTCTCCCCAGCAGCACGTCTCTCCACTTCATTGTCCTCCCATGTCCATGGAGCACGGGCACCTGGAAAGCCCCAGGATAGTGGAGGGGGCCATGACGTCTCCTAAATCCCACAACCCAGGATCCAATGAGGGCCGCTGTGCAGTTTGTGGTGACAATGCATCCTGTCAGCACTACGGAGTCCGCACCTGTGAGGGCTGCAAGGGTTTCTTCAAGGTAAATAGATGAATAGCATTTTGCAGGTTTATCCTGCCTCCATATCACTATGAACATATATGTTGGCCGAAAAGTAACAAAAAGTTGCGCTGCAGAAACGGCTAAGATAAGTTTCCGTTAGCTTAGAAACAGTGAAGTGCTCAAAAATAAATAAAAACTTCATAATTTCAATGTCCAGTTACATTTGAATATTACTACACCAGTCAAAACACATCGGGTAGAAACCAACGTGTTTTGTCACTGTTTTGTTAGCTAACGTTCCTCAGATGCTTTTTTTTTTTTTTTAACACAAGTGAATGTGTAGATATAGAAGACAACTCTGTCTAAGTAACAGCTCTAAAGTGTTTGGTAAAGAAATATGGGTATATTTGAATTTATAACAGCATAACTGTTTTATTTCCCTTTTTTAATTTTATTTGGAAAGATGGACCTTGGATTTTTCTTAACAATCAGATATGGGCTTTAAGTTACAAAATGTTGAGAACCCCGGGCTTATATTATGTGTTTGTTTAACAAAGTATCATTATTGGATTTTTTTAAAATCAGTTTTTTAATTCTTCAGTTATAGCTTCAAAAGTCCAGTATTGGTCAGACTATACTGCTGAGTTTGCCAGTTTATCTGACTAACTCAGCAGTAAGACAGTACTTCATGTAAGACATTAAATGGGACTTTACGAGTAATGCACCAATGGTTACTGGCTGATGCCAATTCCAAAATGTTCCGGAGCACCAAATGAAATGCAGATGCAAAACAGGGGAATCTTTCTGGGCATGCAAATCAAGTGGATCAAAAAAAAAAAAAATCACAATCAAAACCATAACATAAGGTAGTATGTAGATTTATGAGAACACTTTTGTTACTTGCATTGTTATTTGTATGCAGCTTTGTAATTCTATAGTAATCTATTTTTTCCCTTATTTGACAGCGAACTGTACAGAAAAATGCAAAGTATGTGTGCCTCGCCAATAAAGACTGTCCAGTGGACAAGAGGAGGAGAAACCGCTGCCAGTTCTGCCGTTTCCAGAAATGTCTCGCAGTGGGAATGGTCAAAGAAGGTAATGCAATGTCAAATTCTCTTTGAGCTTTCGGTGACAAATGTATGACGACGAGAAACTGGGGGTTTGTAATGACAGTCTTGTGAAACCAAAGCTAGGAATGACAGACATACTGTATGTAACCAGAGCCCTGCCGTGCCAGCTGCAGAAAAAGGGAAACTGAAACTGATACAGCAGTTGTTTTTCAAATTGCGGGGTGCAGCAACGGCCATGTGACAGTCACAAACGTGGACTTTAAGTGCTCCTATCCTCTCCTCTGTCCCTCTCTTAGTCGTCCGCACAGACAGCCTCAAAGGTCGCCGGGGTCGCCTGCCCTCCAAACCCAAGACTCTGGCTGAGGCTTCATCCACAACCCCCAGTGTCAACATCATAGCTTCTCTCGTGAAGGCTCATTTAGACTCAAATCCATCCATTGGAAAGCTGGACTACTCCAAGGTAAATCTCAAGACTTGCAGAGCTCTTTTGTACTAATAAGATCAGTTACAATCACCTTAATAGAGAATATATAGTGAAACAATAGACAGCGAATAGCTTCTTGATGGTATTTGCAGGTCTTTTTCACTTGCTTTGACCCATATCTTCCTCTTCCTCTTCCTCCTCAGTACCAGGAGACAGTGGACAACCTGAAAGAAAAGGAGGATGCTGGTGATATCCAGCAGTTTTATGACCTGCTGACTGGATCTTTGGATGTAATAAGAAGCTGGGCTGAAACCATCCCAGGATTCACAGATTTCTGCACTGAGGACCAGGAGCTGCTCCTTGAATCTGCCTTTGTTGAGCTCTTCATTCTGCGACTCGCATACAGGTTGGCCTCTTTTAATGCCATGTTGACTTATATCTCACAAGACTAATGTGCTCCTTTATATATGCTGATTGTATCTTGATTTGAACCTATGCAGGTCAAATCCTGAGAAGAACAAGCTGATATTCTGTAACGGCATGGTCCTCCACCGACTGCAGTGTGTTCGCAGTTTTGGTGACTGGATCGACTCCATCATGGATTTCTCTCAGAACCTGCACCGCATGAACTTAGACATCTCCTTGTTTGCTTGCCTTGCAGCGCTAGTCATCATCACAGGTGAGAGCTTCTGTTTGCTTTTCATTACGAGTCTGACATGCAATTTTATGTTTATATTCAACAAATCACCATGACTTTGCCCTCCTGGGGAAAAATTATATCTGTAGCCTCATGAATGTATTTTCAAGATAAAACTGCACATTTGTGAGTGAATTTATTTATTTATTTATTTATTTAGAGAGGACAGTGCACATTCATCATACATTTCTGTAGATGTGCCAGTGTTAGCCAAAGGCTAGTTTCCAACCGTAGTCCTCCGGCATGGTGTTAAAAGAACTTTAATTGTGCTCGGTCCAAGGCACACCTGTGCAAAAATCAAGTGCTCACCAACACAAAGTTTAACATCTCTGCAAACAAAATTTCAGAGAAATCAACCTTTTGTCTTTGATCTTTTACTTCAACTCCTGAAAAATGGGAGCAAAATCAAAGGTATTAGATATTCATGACTGTGTTTCTCATGAGAACGTCTTTTTGCATTTAGATCGCCACGGCCTCAAAGAGCCCAAACGGGTTGAAGACTTTCAGAATCATCTCATCACTTCTTTAAGGGAACACGTGAACGGAAACGGATCAGAAGCAAGCCGGACCCAGCCCAACTACCTTTCTCGTCTTCTGGGCAAACTCCCTGAACTGAGGACTCTATGCACACAGGGCTTACAGCGCATCTTCTACCTGAAACTGGAGGACCTGGTCCCCCCTCCACCAATAGTGGAGAAAATCTTTATGGATACTCTGCCGTTCTGAAAAAACATGAACACAACCGTGTTACTTGTAAAAATGGGAGGTTTTATCATTGGACTCTACTGATGAACCTCTTTCTATCACACTGACTTGTGTGCTGACATTGTTCAAGAGACCATTATTTTTCTAACATTAAGTTTTAAAATTGAATATGGTACCTGTGTGCGTACTGGATAAAGATTTATTTCAGTTCCATGAAACTGTCATAGTCAGAGCTGAAGTGGTAATAACCTCATCAGGACACAGTTTATATATATATTTTTGTGTGCATTTGTAAAATGACTTTATTGCTGTGCTACATGTGTGAATGTTGTCCTGCTATGCAGCCAGTGGATATTAGGGTAGATGCAATGTTACATACTCAGCTTTTCCTAAAACAACAGAAACACACTAATCTCTTAAAAAGCATGTTTTTAAAGTTGTTTTCGATCCCACTAAGAAGCTGAGGTAGTGGAATATTTTGTAGAAAAAAAGGCAAGTCCTGTTTCTTTAAAGAACTGTGCAGTCCTACTTTTCAAAAGGGAAATATTTACTAATCTCTTTGTATCACAAAACATAGTTTTAGTCCTAATCGTGCTCCTGTGGAAGGTCTTGGACCAAAGTTTACTCTTATTTTGATACTACCAGTTACAAACCTTATTGCCTTAAACGAAATAAAATGTTCTGCCATAACTCTTGTGCTGCCACTCTGCAACACCTTGTAAAGGCTGCTGCTGGCAGGGTTCCTGTTGGAGCCACTTGTCCCTGTATGAACATATTTCAAGAAATATTCCATATTTCTTGGGCTTTTAAGAACAAAAATGGGCTTGCTGAAAGAAAATGCAAAGTGCCTTTTACAAAGCCTCAGTCCTCACACTGTAATAAGTGACACTAAGTGAGTTTTCATTCCAGATATCACATGCAGCAAGACCAATTTATTACAGAAATGAATTAATCTATCTCATAAGAATTCATTTCGAACTCATGAATGATGATTTCAGGTCTGTGCCAGCGTTTGATATGAAGTGCCTGGGGGTGTCAGCGCAGTTTGACAAAGTGTGTACAATACTTAAGCGCACACTTCACACCGCTCAACTGGAAGGACATCAAGTGATGATGACAGGTGGTTTAGGATCTACAAGAACTCTAAATCCTGTTCACATGTTCCTCCTGAGCCAGTGAAATTCATAACTACAGCAGAGCCGTCCAGCTTAAGGCACATTTCAAAGTCTCCTTGTATCCACAATTAGATACAGTACAGTATACCCCTTCTATGATTTGTTCTCCCACAACGATGCTTGGAAATCCACATGCATAAGCAGATGTTTCATGTTCAGTGTTTTTTGTGTCTTTGATTGCAAATATCTCACCCTACATGTGTTTTCAGCGTCAGCTCTGTGTTCGTAAAGCTCTCCTACTGTCTTCCACATTCAATTGTGCAGTTTTTTTATATACTGGATTTGTTTTTTATTTTTATCTCAAAATATACTTAAGTACTATCTTAAGGAGTCACAGTGAACTGTGATGATAAGATGAGCAGCTAAGAGCACTTCAGACAGTGTTCAAACAGTATGAAGAATACTGTGTGTGTGTTGTTTGGGACATGTGTGTGTGGACTTTGAAAATACTGCCAGGGCTTTCGTAAATAAATGGTGCAGGAGAATTAAAAGAGAATATTTGATATTAAATCTTTTTGAAAATACACCGTCTGCCTTTGTCTAAATGTTAAATTATGTTTTTTCTGTAAGTCATGTGGCCTTTGTCAGAGTATAGTTTCTGTCTCTCCAAATATATCTTTAGTTCCTTCAGTGTCTATTGGGAAAGATAAGTATTCATGTGCAAGTCTTTATATGTTTGAATAACATGTCATTAATTTAACTCTGGTGTAAAATTAAATTGTATTCTGTCTTTTGAAGTATTGGCTTACAAAAATGTTTTGGCAATATTCATGTGATATTCAGTCACATGAAATGAGCAAAATCAACAAATCATTACCCCCTGACTTCACCTCTCTGTTTGTGGCTCTCAACCCAGTTGTTCCTACTGAAGATGTAAATCTTTAAATACAGATCACTCTTGAAAAACGAAACAGTCGAGAGAACTCAACAATTTCAAAGCAACTAAAGTAGATTTTTGAATTCTTAGACCAACTCAGACTCTTAACTTTTGAAAAAGTTTCACCAACTAATAATGCTTTGTTCAGAAAATTTCCATTTCTTCTTTGGATAAATTTGAATCTGTGAGTTTTAGAAAAACAGATTGTTGAGTTAACTCAGTGAAGTGAAAGTGAATAATAGTTTATATTTTTATAGTTTCATTTGCAACCATTTAATTTTCAAGCACCCAAATAATGACAGGGAGCTGTAAACAGTTTCTGAGGTACAATTTTTCTCCACTTCTCCCTTCAGTTTTATTTTAAAATTAAAAATCATCAAAACTGGAGATAAGTGATGTTCACAGGACAGTGGTGATAGGTCAGCAAAGCTTCGTTTCCTTTGAGTTTGATTCAAAACTCGAAAATCAAGTTGCCTTGAAATGATGAGTTTTCTCCTTTTTGTTTTCTTTCTTTCTTTTTTTTTATTTTTTTTATAGTGCACTAACATATATATTTTTTAATTTTCAAGGGGTAAATAATGTCCAACAGCGATGTTTTTAGCAAATGTTAGTCTAACAGGAATAAATTGTGTATTTGTTAAGGACTATGTTCAGACAGGAGGTGATTTGACAGTTTTTAACAGAGAGGGTGGCCTTAACCCGTAACCTTATTTAAACCTGTATATGTAGACATGTCACCAATAAAATATTTTGAAGCACTTTGCTCTGGCGCTCGATTTTCAGCAGCATAGACGGATGGAGTTTCACGAAATGGACAAACAATGATGCTTCCCATTAGCTTAATCCTAATGACTTTGGTGATCCCCTGACTTTTCCTTGAGGGCCACCATGAAGGCGTGCCACCATTTGTGAAATGTCTCAGAAACTTTTGGATTGACGGGTGTGAAATTTGGTGCAGACGATCATGTTCCCACCAAGACCCTTAACCTTTCATCTAGCACCATAATCTGTGCAAGATTTTTATCCAAAACTTTGATTTGAGACGAATTAACTGAAAAGCTAAAATGGTGAACATGATTCAAACATTATACCAGCTAAACATCACGATGTTAGCATTGTCATTATGAACATTAGCTGAAAGCACCACTGTGGTTCTGTACACAAAAGCTGTTATATAATAAGCTTTGGATACAGACACAACTTGTTAGTGAGATAAATTGATTGTTGTTTTTGGTATTTTCATGGGATTTGTTAAAAAAAAAATCCTGAAAAAAGATGATTTGTAAACACACGTATAACATTGTAAACATAACTATGTGATTTCAATATAATAATAATGTGCAATGAAAGAACTTGTGCTGATTACAGACACTTACAGACATCAACAAGTGTTTGCAGCTGTTTGAATTTCACTCAATGAGAGAAGCTGGCAGTGCTTTGTGGTGTTTCTTAGCTGACGGGGTGACAGAGTGTTCATTAGCACCACTTTTGGTGTCTCCCTCAGGAATTGCTCTTGAAAAAATTGAATGTAATTGGCCCATCCAACCAGATCAGATTTTGGACCCTGGTTTCAGTGGCATCCGGGGAACACAGGATATGTCGGAGAGTGACAGTTGGGCTACACTGAACATGTAATGGTTGCGGACTGTTCGTGGAGCGGGTACTGCAACAGTACTCTGCCACTTTTATCAGTGAAACTTACACCAAGCGCGAGAGCAGCACGTGAGTGGTCTGTATGTGCTCCACTTTACAAATGTAAATATAGGCCAGTCCTCTATTTATATTTTTATTATTTTATTTATATTTAGTGAGCGTGACTAAACATAACATGAATAAACGTTTAATACGTTAAACTGTCCATTAACATGATTTCTGCCTAAATCATCTCAGATAGACTTTGATCGGCAAGGGTGGTTTTTTACAATGAAGACAACAACTCCCATGATCCCATGCTACTTCTAGACATAATCAGCCTAAGTCTTTTGTTATTGATCTGATGAGAGAGACCCCAGAAATTACAAAAGGCCTACAGTGTCTTTAACATAAGTCCAGAAAATAATTCTCAGTGAATTGGTGCAGTGCAGGAAACAAAGCATAGGCTTTATTTAACACAGCCGTGCTGCAGCTTGTTGCATATTAATGATGTGATGAAAAGTGACCAAAAGTAGTCCTTCATCTCCTTTTCACCGAGTCTGTGTTGTTTTGTCACACATGGCGTTAATGTTGGCAACATCCCTGACCAAAGGAAAGACGACACCGTGCCACTCTCAACCACAGCAGACTGCAGCACCGACTGCATTCAGCCACTCGACACCCGATCCTACTGTACACCACGTTCCGGTCATCTGGATTTTGGTGTTGGCAGACAGAGTGGAAAAAACGGGACAAGGGGAACAGCAGACGAGTATAGTTTCATAAGAAGCATTACGATGAATGCAGCAGCTCAGAGGGTTCCTTCGGTTCTTATTAAAAGCATTTTTCATCGACTGTGTTAATCCCTGTTGACTTTCAGTGTGACTCTTCATTCTTTATGGTTATACATCTGTGACATGTCAGACATGTTGCCCCTTTACTTTGCTCATACCTACACTCAAAATACATTCTCCTGTCAATATATCTCATGTTTGAACTTGTGGTGTTTCTTGACACCATCTTTTTCCAAAAGTGGAAGTGTACCATCTGGAGCTGCCATTGGCTCCTTAACTTTTGACCTGGGCCTTGACATGCAACACTCCACATTCAGGAACAGACTGTAGCCTTACACCCTGCACACACGATACATTATGTTCTGACCAGTAATATGTGGCTCACCTGTCATGGTGATCTGTTGCACAAGCATGCCGACCTCCAAGTTTTACACTTTGCTTCTGCCCAAACCATTTTTATGATGATTGTATCTTTATAACCAATTCTGGAATAACACGACTACATCATGTTTCTTTATACTTTACAACTTTTTACTCAGCTACATTATAACAATTTAACCACAAAACCGGGGATGACCTCATGAAGTATGATGTCTTTTTTTAATTTTTTATTACGCCAACAGTCATTGGTGGGCAACACGCCCCCAATCCTGATGTGAAGCAAGAAATACAGTGGTGGTAAAATTGCCGTAGCCTTGCACCCTGTTAGCTCACTTAGTGTGCACCATGTCCAGAGGCTCCTCTCCCCCATTTCCAATCCAATCAATTAAAGGGGGGGGGGGGGGG
>JAJHUR010139875.1:1561-34858 GCA_027495735.1 Lutjanus campechanus | reverse complement strand
GATTTGGTCACAAAACCGACTCCCCAAAACCAATGGGTGACGTCACGGGTGCTACGTCCATGTTTTATACAGTCTATGGTGTGAACTAGCAGCACAACAGCGAAAATCTGCCTTCACGTGGTAAAACAGCCATTAAAATGCACACAGACTGTTATTAGTTTTAACTTTTATCTGTGAAGTTGTTAAGTTAATTTCTGTCCCAAATAATTCTCTTTGGGCCAAATATTATACTGTATTATGTTAACATGTTATACTGTTTTATAACATATTGTACCTAAGGCTGAACGAGTTAGAAAAATATATAATTTTAATTATTTTGACTGAAATCGCAATTGCGATATGATTTGCATTTTCAATGAAAAACATGTTCAAATAACTATGGTGCGGTTTTTGTTTGTTTATTCATTTATTCATTCATTCTGTAAGAATCTGTACCAAATTAAGATGTTTTCTTAACTCTGTAGGATCTGATGGACAGGGCATCTCCATTTCACGACATTCATTCATTTAAAAGTTTTTTTACATTTATTTTGCCTTAATAAATATTGCACCCCCTGTGATGTGAAAATTGCAGAAAGCCATATTGCGATTTTGATAAAATATTGATTAATTGTGCAGCCATAATTGTACTACTACCAGTTTAATCATAGTGCGTACTGGTATATGCTGTTATAGTAAGTAATTATATATTATTACATATACACATACTTTTACATATACTATGTTCATACTTTGCTGCTACACCACTACATGAAGACAAGAGAGTAGAAATGCTGACGGGTCTTTCTGTTGATCATATACAGGTGCTCTTTGGATACTTCAGGTATACTGTGCTTACTCTTATTGTGAAGGGCTCACTGCATGGGGGAAACAGTCTCAATAGAAAAATCCAAAATGCAAAACTCCTTCAAAAACTGCCCCTGGCATAATGTAGGATTTGTGCAAAATTAAAATGCCTTTATTTTACATGGCCAAATGTTTTGTTGGTCATATTTAAATTATTTTGAAATGTAAAAAATGCAATTTTGCACAAATCCTACAGTACGCCTTGGATTGTTTTTGAAGAAGTCTTCCATTTCAGATTCTTTCATTGAGACTGTGTTTCACCCATGGCAATGAGCCCTTCACAAGAAAAAATATACACTTTGTGACTATGCTTGAGACAGTACTGCACTATAAGTGGACTTGAAATTTTGAGTTTAATTACTCTTGTACAGATTTAAGTTTTATTTCTATTCTTAGTTTTTCTTCATGGCCTTTAAATTATTTTTTTTTTCTATTTTCTCTAGTTATGTATTTAAATCCTTGTGCTGCTGCAACACCTGAATTTCCGTACTGTGGATCAATAAAGGCTTGTCTTATCTTGCATAAATTTTCTCACTTGATTTCTGCCAGAGGTGAAGGAGAGGAACTCTTGTTTTGTTGCTTTCTCTATGGCATCTTGTTGCCTTTGTTCTGTAAATTTTAGCAGTTTAGAAGTTTCAAAACACCTTTAGCCAGATGGCTGATACTGGCACATTTAAAGAAATGTTGACTGATGTGTGCTGTCCTTGTAAATAAGTAAAATTAATAAATTCTGTATGTGTGTGTGTTAGTGTATTGGATGTAGTGGGTTAGATGTGGTTTACAATGATCTCTGAGCACTTTAACATGATGGATACTGGAAGCTGACACTTGAAGTGTCTTGTAGACCAGTGTAGTGCAGGCGTGTCAAATGAAGTGTTCTGCAAAATATACAGCATTTAATTTTTTAGATTACAACACAGGATTTGAAAAATGACTTTGTTCCTTGCTACATCTTTATTGTGTCACACAGGCGCACACAAACCCACATTTACAGTTTACATTTCTCTGTGTGTATTGACCTTTGACTTTTACCACTCATGTTTAAGGCCTGTGTGTTAATCTGTCCTGTCAGTGAGTTAGGGCTCTATCTTCTGAGCACTAGACACCATTAGGTCTATCAGAGGAATAACACACTGGGCAGCAAACGTGTGTGTGTGTCTGTGTGTGTGTGCGTGTGTGTGTGTGTGTGTGTGTGTGTGTGTGTGTGTGTGTGTGAGCGTGACACAGAGAGAAACAGAGACAGAAAGGAAGAAGGTCATCTGAGGTGTAATCTGTCCATTTATATGGGGCCTGTTTGACCCTTGATGATCATGAGATGAGGTAATAAACACTCATGAGATTGCATCACTGGATAAGGAGAACCATGCATGGTTTAGTGTAGGTATATGGAGGTGAATTTCATGGAAGGTGTCTAAGAGTTCATGAAAAGGTTCATAAAGTTATAGAGCTGCATTGATTACTCAATTAATTGGTTAGTTGATTGAAAGAAAGTTACTTGCCAAGTATTTTGATAATTGATTGTTTCAGCTATTTTTAAGCAAAAACTGCTGGTTCTGGGCGGAGGTTTAGCTCAGTTGGTAGAGCGTCCGACCCATGTATGGAGGCTGTTAGTCCTCTGCAGCGGCCGCTGGTTCACCTTCAGCCCTTTGCTGCGTGTCATCCCCTCTCTCTCTACCTTGTCTACTCTCTGGCTGTCCGGTCAAATAAAGGCAAAAATGTCTAAAAAAAACAAACAAACAAACAAAAACAAAAACAAAACAAAACTGCTGGTTCTAGCTTCTTAATTGTAAGTATTTGTTGCTTTTCTTTGTCGTTCATGACAGCAAATGAAGAGTCTTTGGGTTTTGGATGGCTGGTTGGACAAAAGACACAATTTGAAGGTGTTGCTTCTCTGAGAAGTTGTGATGAGCATTTTTCGCTTTTTTTTTTTTTTTTTTTTTACATTTTGTAGACCAAACAAAAGAAAAAATCAGCAGACTAATCAATAATGCAAATAATCATTAGTTACAGCCCTAATATGCAGGCTGATAAGTTATAAGACATAACAGTACAGAAATGACAAATTAGAACATCTCTCTGTGATGCTCACAAAAAGTAGATTTTCTAAGTTCAAAATTCATATTTATTCAACAATTGTGAAATAATTATTCATATAGATATAATTCCTTTATTTGGGGAAAAAAACACAACAAAAAAATCTAATGTGTGACCACCACATCAGTATTGCTCATGTTGTCCATTTCATGTCTTGTTATACTGTATGTCAGTAGGGGGCAGTATTTAGCTGTGATCTAAAGTTGCTGTAATTACTCATAAAACAAACTGTTGCTGTAAAGGAATTAATCCACTCACTACCGTTCACACTTTTTTCCCCATGTAAGTGGGGATACATAGACTCTAAAACAAACAAAACAAACAGAAAAAATCTTAATAATGTGGCTTCAGAGGAAAATTGTGTTTCATGGCCACAGCTTGCTAATTGATATGGGAAAGAAGTGGTAAATCGCCTGTTTCATGTGCCCGAAGGTGTCATCTATGTGCAGGATGTTTCCTTAGCAGTGGTTACCAAGCAACTGTGTTTGGGCATAACTCTTAATTTCGCTTTTGGGTCCCATTACATCTCTATTATATAGTCTGTCTGCTAAATAGCAATGTTAAGTTGATTTTCACACTGTAAAATATCCCACTCTTTAGGAATCTTGGTTACAAAAAAAAAAGGACAATTAAAAAAAAAAAATCTGGTAGCCTGGTAGCTCAGTTGGTAGAGCATGCACTCCCATGTACAGAGGCTGTGGTCCAGTCCCAATGTCCCCCCTAAAGCCTTAAGTCCTGAACCCTTATGGACTTTAGGTGACCTGCAGTGCTCGAGTGAGAGGGGCTGCGAGGGGTCAGAATGGTACAAATAGGAAAGGGACAGCACTTTGTGATATATAAGTGGCACATATTAGACAAATACATATGAAGAATATCAAATGAAAACATTACACAAGAATTACATTACAATAAAAAAGAATTGTACACATACACACAAATGTACATATATTCAGTCAGAGGTTTCAGTGAAAACTGCTCCATGAACACTGTCATCTATGAACCTTAAAAAACAAAACAAAAAGAAACACTTCCACCCATAAACTAGATTTCTATGGGTGCCAAATAAGGGGACAGGTAGAAACAGTAATTGTGTGGAAAAAGGCACATGTAATTTCTTTAACAGCTGAGACATAATCAAAAAAGCTGCTGCTTCTATAGTACTCTCACTGCCACAGACTGTACGTATATATTTATGCAACAGGCCAAACTCCTCAATAGGGGTCTCTCTCCTCCCAGCAAAATATGGCTACACACATAACATCAGCAGGGACAGTACATAGAGAGTGCAATGTAGTCAGTATCGCTGGGTGATGCACGCCAATTTCAGTTATTTTGCAACATGAGGTTTTTGAAATATACATAAAGTCTAGCAGCTTTGCAGCATAATGCTCTCAAACATACCGTGCACATATGCGCCCAGACAGAGCCAAGTATATCATGGACAAAAAGAAAAGGAAAAATATGTTTTATCTGGCGTGAATAAATGAGAATATAAAGTGAGTCCTCAACTTATGATGAAACATTTTTGAACAGCTGACATTTTAACATCTGGAGATTTGGAAATATATGTGAGGGATAGATATAAAGTAAATAAAATGAAAAATATGGCTTTTGACTTTTTAGTTGTTTGCTGTTAGAAATGGGTCCGAGTCAACATAATCCAAACCATTCTAAAAGTCATCCAATAAATATTATTTTAGTGAATGTTAGAACGGTAAAATCCTCTAAATGTTGTGGTTTCTTGTTCTTTAAATAAGAGCAAAAAACAACACCACAAGCTCCTGGCAGTAAAATTATTACCGGAGTTTACAGTCAGTCCACATTTGATTAAGCCAGTATGTTTCACAGGTCTTTAGTTTTGGATTGCATTACGTAAATTCTAATAGTTTTGGTCAATAAGTATTTTTGTATTACAACTTACTATGTTTTCAACACACAGGGGGTTAGTTTAGATTAGGTTTTGTGTCTTTTTTCCTTCTGTTAAAGAATATATTGCCCTTTTTCATTTCCAGCTAATACTGGGTGTCTAACTGTCCTAATCTTTGTATTAAGGGTTATTTCAGAGCAGTCTGAATTTGTACTTTAAATGCCAGTTCACTGAAATGTCAGCCATTAAAAGATACACTGTAAGTAAATAAACCGTTTTAGTATCAATTGCAATTACATTTCACTGAGATTGTACCGTATATGACAAATAAAACTCTGACTGCAAGCCATGTTGTCTGCTACAGGTGCTTAATAAAGTAATAGTTAAATGTAAGGTATCAAAATATTCAAAAGTTAATTTAAACATAGTAGTTAATTGCTACATTGCTTAAATCTCCTCTTTTAAAGAGTCTATGTTTTTTAAAGGGTGGGTCCATTATTCTTGTTTTATTGAGGTTTTTATATCATGCTGTAGTTTCCCAGCAGTGTTCCTTATGTATTCAAATTCAAACAACCCAATTTTGGTCAAAGTAAGAATGTTTTAGTATCAAAATCTTATTTTCCCCGAGTCCATCTGAAAAAGTTTCCCCACATGACCTGGCATGGGTTTCTGCATGATGACTTGCTACACATATACTGAGGGAGGAGGGTGGAGGGCTTCGGTGCTCTAACCTACATCACCGCTTTTTACTACGGCAGAGTGGGAGTTTCCATTTGAAAAGCTTGATATTCTAACAAAAAATTTTTACCTTTCAAATAATTTTGATTGCCATTATTCGTTTATAAGAACAAAGGTAAGCAAAGAGTGTGTCTCGCAGTTATCCTTCTTCGAGTCTACACACCGTTCCACCATTTCTTTCTCCAACTCTTCATCTTTCCCTCTTTCTCACACACAAACCAGAACCTTCGCTTCTTTAAACCTTCTCCATGTGTTACCAATATTATCTCTTTCTCCTCTGCTTCTCCTGTCGACCATCTCCCTTCAACCCCCTCACCTTCCTCTTGGCTCCCTCCGACTTCCCAGCTGGCCTCTTGTGAAACATCCCAGTGGGTAAGTTCAGAAGCATGTATCCCAGGGCTCGTGGACCGCTCCATGTTCGCCAGAAGGGCGTTGCAACCTGCCAGTAGTTGGGTCCAGAGAACAGCTGCAACCTCAGTAGCCAGGGCTTTGCACTGCTCAGAGGGTTGGTACGACCTCTGCTACCCTCTCTGAGGGGTTCAACATGCGTCATTCAGGGAAAAGGTGGAGTAAGACAGGTGAACAAAGTTGATAAATGTGCCAGAAGAAGAGATAAAAGATCAGAACAAAGGAAACAATGGGCCTCATGCATGAATGTTTTCGTATCTTTCTCTTGTATTTGTTCTTGCACAAAGCAAAAAGAGGAAAATAGGAAAATCCTACATGGGATTCATGAAACATACAAGGACAGCCAAGTCTGTTCTTTCCCACCTGAGTATGTCGTTGAATTGCGTTTGATTTTAAATTTGAATTAGCATAGAAATGCCCCAATAAACCCATGTAAGGGCAATGTGCAAGCCACAAACAAGCCACTGACATTTGACATGAAACCTTAATGTCAGAAAAAACACAAGAAAAGAGAGAAAAATGAAAGGAAATGACACAGAAGGGCAGGTCAAATCATGTGCAATAGGTTCCCTGCACGATTCTGTGCATCACGTATTATAAGGGCGTTCATTGAATGGATTTTTTTCTAGTGAGGAATGGGAACAGATCTGGACACAGTGTCTAGATGCACACATGGGTACAGTCAATTTATTTGTATAATCCAGCAATATAATATGGGAGACCTGTCACCAATCTCTCTCTTGAAGGCCAGGAAACCAGTGAGGATTTGTAGATGAGAGTTCGTTTTGTCTCTGATCTAAGTTGAGGCTCCAGAACTGCTCACAGTTTTTGAAGAACGTGTCTCGGTAATCTAATCACCTTTAAGTATAAACATTTAAAATTATTCAGTTAATTAATAGTCTGAAAATATATTTCTTCCGTGTTTTCATTATTAATATTTCACAGCACAGCAAGTGCAAGCTGGCTTTTATATGCATTGGCTTATGAAATACTGAAATAGCCTCTCCAACAACAACGCTCCAGCCACATTGCCTCCCCTTGAAATTTCTACTCTGGGCCGGAATAACTTTTCGTATGCCCATTTCACATTAATTAGACTTAAAATTGATACCAAATGTTTGCTGAATAAGTAAGTGTCTGTTTATGAGTCATAATAAATCATTAATGATCTTGTAAAAGGAGTAGATTTTTAGAGTGGTTAAAGTGAGCAATACGTTAATGGAGTCTGGCAGGCAGAAGGCAGAGTCAATTAACTCCAATTTAGGATTGGGCAGTATCTATCTTTTCAGACCATGATACCTTCCTGACATTTCACTGGGGGGATACTGTATATGACAGTATATCCTTTCCACCAGTGATTGTATATTAAATAGGATTTCAACTTATTTAATAAGGATGTTCCTGGTGACTAATTTCCCTGTCGATTAAATGCAAAATTGAATTTAGACTAGCCGACTAGTCTAACACTAAGAAAACACTCAGAAAGCAGTTAAAATTGAGCAGGATTTATTAATTTATCATGTTAAACACTGTCCGAAAAAAAATACTATGTGTATTAAGAGCCATTTGAAGCCGTTAATCACAGTCAACAATCGCCAAATCGTACATTAAATGTCGCTGAAATGCACGCTACAAAACATGGCAACAACTCACTAAATGCTTCACCGTTTAAGACCGAAGAGGATCACAGTGTCTGCGGGTAAACGACCCAGAGCTGATGTTAGCTGCCAGTCTGCTAACAGTATGGCTGAAGTTTATGTCCGTGTCTGTGCTTAATGTGGGCACGTTTCTCCAGTCGAGTGAATATATATCAGCTTATTCTGTCACAGTCTACATTCAACATTATTTCTATTTTCTAGATTAAAACACTGCCAAAAAAATTACCATTCCCACCAAAACCATGACTCATATTGCATGTGATTGAGGTTTTTGGCATACCATTCAGCTTAGATGGATGGATAGTCAGACAGACAGATGTAGATATAGCTGGAGACATTTCCCACAAGGATAAAGATGAAATGACCACCAGTGGGATCACTCAGTGGAACTAACCAAAAAATGTCAATCCCACCACAGAGACTTTCGCCACTGGCTATGATATGGTAGCCATCTTCTTAGACAGCAGACAAACGTATCCCCCCACCAAAAACTCTAAACACTGAGCTTGTCTAACATTCTGCCTGTGTTTGTGTTTGTTTTTTCCTCGTGAAAGCTGCAGCCAGCTCGCCTGTAATCCCTCCATCACACATTCCCTAACACTCTCAGACAGTAACACACACACACACACACATATATAAACTCACACAACCTCCACGACCCTGGCCGGCCAGAGGCTAACTCGTAAACAGATCGGGCCACACGACAGGGTGTTTATCCCTCGCAGTGAGAGCGACCGCTGCACATAATGTTGCCCGAGTGTGTATGTGTGAGTGCGTCGAGCACTTAAACTGCAGCTAGTTTTACTCCCTCTGGGCTGTTTGTTGTTTACAGTGAGAGACACTGACAACAGGCTCAGACTTCACTGTATAAACTCAATGTGAAGGCAGAAGCTTTATTCTAAGTGGTTCCCACACTCAGCATTAGTAGATCAGACAAACATCAGGATCATTGTACCTCATTAAGACTCCAACACCGGACTGTGTTCAAAAATTAAATGTCAGATTTGCTTTTGACTTTTTTGCTGGAACTTCATTTCCTCAAACCAAACCTTCAAACAACAGCTTTACTACCTACAGCGTACTATCTACTACCCTAAGTTAACTGGCATTAAACACAAATTTCGAGGTCTTTGTCATAGACTGTAGAAACCAACAATATCAGAGCTCCCTACAGGCATCTCGACTGCCCCCTGGTGGTGGGCTGCAGTACAGGTGGTCATAGGCCAAACTACAACTCAAAGATGGTTTCTGTCATTTTAGGTAATTTCTGCCATTCGCAGTGATACTCGTGTTCATTTTTCTGATCAGTTTGGTTTTAATTAGTTATTTGATAATATAAAAATGCATTTTCATGCCATGACTGAGCACAAGGCATGGTTCCAACACTGGTCACAATTGCACAGACTCTGGCTCCAAATCATGTCACCAGTCCAAGATGGCAATGGTTTGAATGCATAAAACTTATTAGATACTAGGAGCTCAAATCCTCTGGTCAGTCAGGCGAACAATTATGTTGTCTTTGCTGATCAATAATCAGTATCATTACATAGAAAAAAAATGTAAGAAAGACGGGTCCTTTCAGTCTGCCTCAGTCGAAGTGGGTGGCCCTGACATATACAACTACCTTACTGAATCTTTGGTAATGCATCTCAGACGTGTCATTTTTTGTTGCTAATTTTGCAGATTATTGAATCAAACTCCATTCTACAATCAGGTGTTTTATGGTGGGGCCATATTTTTTCCACAGCAAAACTATCACTAAAACTCTTTTCTGATTAATTTCTATCTACGGGCACAATTGGCACACATGTCATTTACTCAGTAACATTGTTAACTAACCTGTAATGAAGTGTTTGACACAGACGCACATACTCACTGGCTGCTTTTACGGCGCTTTCTTTTTCATCCAAAGGGGTGTGTGGTCATTCTCAAGACGGGGTTGCTATGTATGGCTGCTCTCATCCACAGACATTTGAATTATTCCACCATTTCCTTTTGTATTGTGAAGTCTTTGGGGTGAATGCTGTACTGCACCAATAAGCTGCCAGCCCAGAGAAGTTTCATTTATTGAGGTTTCCAGGTCAAGTGGGGATCAAGGCTGATCCTGAGGCTGATTAGAGCCACTAAGGTCAAGAGAAAAAGATCTAAGAAGGCTGAAAGGTATCACTCTACAATATATATTGCGTGCTGTATCTATCACTGTCATATGAGTATTGCATTACGACCGATCAATAAAAAACACAAAGCCTGTCTTAGTGAACTGCCTTGTAATTCAGACTGATTGCCAGCAGAGTTGCACAAGCAGTGAAGTATGACTTCTCTCTTCCATTAGCAGCGATGGAGAAGAGTCTGCCAGGTCAGGGCTATTCATCTACATTATAATGTCATGATGAGATTACTTCAACTGCAAGGGAAAACACAGGCTCCCAGTTCAACTCCCAGGGTAACAAGACATCATAGGATTGCATCCTTATGTGGCAGATGCAGTGTTACATGCACATGTGAGTGATGCTTTCCTGAAACTGTTAAGCCAAACCTTAAACTGTGTAATGCGCATCGAGTGCTATTAAAAACTACATGATTGATGTCCTTTTCTAGGACAGAGAGGGAACATTAATGATGTTTCAACACTTTCCACTGCTCGAGCTACCATGGACAATACATCTAACCTTCTTTATGGCTTTCTGTGTAAACACAGGAGCACCTTCAGGAACAAGCTGATACCACCAAGATGCAATCTCTGTCTCATTAACAAGGAGGGGCTGGGGAGACTTACAAGACTTACACATTTACACAACTAAGACCTACATATACTGTACCTATATATACCTATATTTTTTATCTAGTTCTGTTTGTACACAATAGTTCAGTTAGTTTTTGTTTTCATTTCAGTTAACTAAAATGTTTTTTTTTCTCCACACAGTTTTAGTTTTTTGTTTAGTTTTGATTAACTATAATGACCTTGGTATCAAGACAAACATGTTCAGTATTAAATTTGTATCAAGACGTCTCCTCATATTGAAAGAGAATAGTTTAACTCAGTCTCCTTCATCTGCTGTTCTGTAGTGTGGCCACTTGAAATGATAAAATCTGCTCCCTTCCACAGACCCACAAACACACAAAGTGTGCCACTATTTTGCCATTACTGAACACATTTAAAACATAGCATGCTAATATCTGTGTGCCCACCAGCAATATGGGGAATCTGGCATTAAGTAAGGGTAAATTTGTTTTATCTGGAGCATAAACAGAGTTAACTCCATTATGTTGTTTCTCTGGGGGCCAGTTATACAGTCGGACCTGCGCAGCCTGAGTAGGAACCCACTGAGGGGAGGAGATGGCTATCAGGAGCCACAGGGCAGATGGGGGACCGTTTTTATCGATGCACACGCTGTAATGGGGTCTTCCTGTGAGGGGGCCGGAGGAGTTTCTTCTGACAGAGCTTTCATGTGTTCTCTCACTGTGATGTGTGTGTGTTGTGTGATCAGGGAAAGTCACTGTGGGCCATTAGGCCTCCGCACGCATGCACACATCTGGATATGCTTCTCCTTGAACAGTCATACCTACATACACTCTGGGAGACCATGCGACCTTTTAATACCATCTAAGCACTTTAGATAAAGCCAGTTAGACCTTTCAGCTGGTGTATACCACCACAAGTGAGTGACTGCAAAACATGCACACATACATACATACAAACACATACACACCTGCCACTGTTCATGTCATGACACACTGCTTACACGCTATTATGTTCAAGATTTCTTGCAGATGATAAATCTGTGCTCACTCATGTCCGATATCTACAGAGGATTAACCAAGAACGTTAAAAGGATAGTTTGGATAATCTTATGTGAGGTTATATGAGGTACCAATCTATAATCATTGTATTACCTACAGTAGATGGGGGTCGACACTCCCCCAGTTAGGAAAAGCACAGAGGGGCACCAGCATGGAAGCTAAGCAATGTGCTGCTGTAGCACTGTTTGTTTGCATTATTTTTGGAGTTGTGAATCCACACTATCCCTTTGAAACACCAAAGTCACACAATAACACAAACAAAGTAATGGATCGAGGGAGCTGTAGACCACCAACTTCCTTGTTCTGTGAGATAAAATTACTGATTTCACCCATGGGGTTTGGTTGAATTGGTGAAATTAGCTATCAGGGGCGTGCTGACTGGCATCTACTATAGGTAACACACTGACTATTCACAAGTACCTCATTCAACTGTACATCAAATAATCTGAATAATCCCTTTAAACAAGTAATGTCTTTACATCTCATCTACAGTAAATAGTAGAGCAGTACCTATCTCGCCTTTGACTGGGTTTGATGTTAAACTTTGGTTGACATATCCATAAAGATTTTACAGCTGTGTTTAGGAGAGACCTTGTCTGCTATGCCTGCATGCTTAACTCAGCGATGTATCAGCTGCTCAGAGTTAACTCTGCACAGGTGAGGCACATTGACTTGCATCTCATCTTAAGAAGTGAGTTACCTCATGAAGAGTTCAGAGAGAGCAGGAGAGGCATAGATGGGGAAAAAAGAGTGAGAGATCGGCTACAGTAAGTTGGCCAGTGAAAAGAAACAAATGTCAGGATTCAAAAATCACCTGGCCGGCTGTGATTTACACAGGAGTTAGGTTTGGATCAGGGTCTGAGGTCTGTGGAGGAGGCGAGGGGCTCTAATTCAGACCAGCCACCAGGCAAAGTAACAGTTAGCAGCTCCACGGTCTGTTAGCTGTCATGAGTGTCTGTCAGTTATACTTGGTGGTTTCACGCAGTGTTCTCAACAAGCTGTCTGTGGGGGGACAAACCGCATCAATTAGACGAGGGCTGTATTTGGGTGGTGGTAGGTCACCCAGTGGACAATGGCTCAAGGAAATAACATACCAGCACTGGAATGACCAGAGGGATACTGGCTCTTATTACACTGCACAATATGGATATTGCCCACTACAATAGGATGAGAGACATATAATTGCCTCCCATTGACTGCTGGTATTATATAGATGAGGCCACACCTGTGTTGTCTGTTTGAAGCTCTGACGAAGACCTACAGTGGTCAAAATATCTTGACTTTAATGATTTAGGTGCTACAATAGAGGCTTTTTAAAAGGATATTCCACCCCTACATGATAATCCACTCAATATGTACTCACCCCTATGCCGATGTGAGGATGGGTGAAGATCTTCAGTTCACAAAACAATCCGGGAGTTTGAGCAGAAAACAGAGTTGCAGCCAAATCCAGTATAATGGCAGTGAATGGGGACCACGGATAAAATGTAAAAAGAAAAAAAAGAAAAAGAACACAAAACAAACACAAAATGTCTCCATCCTGCTCGTGTGGTGTAATCCAAGTGTCCGCGAGCCGCGACTCCGGGTTGAAGGAAAGCTCCTGCCTCAAGTGGAGGAGTTCAAGTATCTTGGGGTCTTGTTCACAAGTGAGGGAAGGATGGCGCATAAGATTGACAGATGGATTGGTGCAGCGGCAGCAGTAATGCGTTTGTTGTACCGGTTGGTCGTGCTGAAGAGGGAGCTGAGCCGAAAGGCAAAGCTCTCAATTTACCAGTCAATCTACGTTCCTACCCTCACCTATGGTCATGAACTTTGGGTCATGACCGAAAGAACGAGATCTCGGATACTAAGCGGCTGAAATGGGTTTCCTCTGCAGGGCGGCGGGGCGCTCCCTTAGAGATAGGGTGAGGAGCTCTGTCACCCGGGAGGAGCTCAGAATAGAGCCGCTGCTCCTCCATGTCGAGAGGAGCAAGCTGAGGTGGCTCGGGCATCTATATCAGATACCTCCTGGACGCCTTCCTGGGGAGGTGTTCCGGGCATGCCCCACCAGGAGGAGGCCCCGGAGAAGATCCAGGACACGCTGAAGGGACTATGTCGCTTGGCTGGCCTGGGAACACCTCGGGGTCCCCCTGGAAGACCTGGAGGAAGTGTCCGGGGAGAGGGAAGTCTGGGCATCCCTGCTTAGATCGCCCCCGGATAAGGGGAAGATGGATGGATGGATGGATGGATGGATGGATGGATGGATGGATGGAGCTCGATAACGTAACGTTACTTCTTCATGGTTATCTCCTGCAATTTGACAGGATGCTGTCAGATTGGTTCAAGCAAAGTGGATCTGAGGAATTAAGTGTCAACTTGCTGGGAATGAATAGCGTTATTGTTAGTTTATTCAGGAAATGAAGGGAAATTAATTGATTCATGGCCCACTTTTGAAATAAGATACTTACAAAGCTTTGGGCTTGGGGGTAAGTATCAAGTATTTTCAACTCAAAAGGATCAAGTCCAAGTGAAGTCGTTGGTATTAAAGTACAAGTTGAGTTGCGAGTTGTTGATTTTGTCAAGTTGAGTCTCAAGTCATCAAATTTGTGACTTGAGTCCAAGTCATATGACTCAAGTCCAAACCTCTGTGTCCTTGTACCTCTTCTTCTGACCTTCAGATGCCTGCTGGCCTGCGTGTGGTTTGGAGTAGATGATCTGTTTAGGAAACTGTGAGTCCATCATTCTTACTCCCACTATGGCCAGTCCATCTGAGTTGGTGTTCAGTGATGGTGGTAATGTAGTCAATGTTTGCTCTCTGTGTTTGTCTTTCCAGCTGATGCTCAGGATACATCTCTCATCTCTAGTGGTAGTCTTCCAAGACTGTGATGTGTCTACTCGTATGGTCCAGGTCTCTGCTCCACACAGAGAAAGAACAACTGCCTTTTCAACAAGCAGTTTAGTTCTCACTTGTACATCTTGGTTCTTACTCTTCTCCTGAGTTTAGCAAAGGCCTCACTGGCACAGCTGATTAGATGATGTATTTCTTAGTGAATGTCAGCTCTGGAAGAAAGGAAGCTGCCAAGCTAGGGATCCAGGTTTTAGAGATTGGTGTTGTCAGTTTGTATTAGTGGTGGGGAAGCTGTGCTGTGAGGTGGAGGCTAATGCGGAGTTTGTGTCTTTTTGATGTTCAGGGTCAGTTTGAGGAGCCTGTGTGCTGGAGCAAATGCAAGGATGCTGCAGATCATATTCTGAATGGGCAAAATGTGTTGCCAAACCCTCAAGCAACTTAAACAATTTTCTTAGGGGCCTATCAGACAGAGATGCATCGCCACAGGTGAGGCCACTTCAAAAACACCTTGAGAAAGCTTGTTAGGCAGAACAGCGCGTATGTCTGTGGAGTGGGGCTGTATGTAACCTGGCGAACAAATAAAATTAACAGGGAAAAAGCGGGTTCGAGCTTGTGCCGTTGTGTTACTGGATAAGGAGGGGAAAAGAAGCCTATAAAAAGCAGAGGTTTTGAATTCACAACATACTGAAAAAACGGAAATGGTGTGGTCAATGTCATAATCTCTTCTATGAGTTGTGTCTGGATGATGAGCACTTCCAGTCCAACTTAACGGCTGTTCACCCATCCCTGCCCCCTGTTCACATGCACTCATAGAAAGTAAATGTGGCAGACAGGAGGAGAAGCTGTCTTCTGTTATAAAATTTGGCTACATAAACCACAAAGTGTTTATCAACGAAACAGCATCCAAAAGAAACCCACAGCAGTATGTAAATTTTGCAATGCAATGCTTACCGAGACAGCTGGGACTACTTTCTTTTATTTTTATCAGCATACAGCCTCTTGTCTGCATTTGTTATTGTCCACCACTCCCATCAAGTCTACCAGTAACAAAATGGAAAGGTAATGGTAATAATGTTGCATGTTCCAAACCAAACAAGATGATGGACCCAAAAAATAAAACTACAGACAGGGAAAAACAGTATTAGTTCAACAAAAAATTAATAAAGAAAAGGAATGTTCAATAGTCTTACACTTAAGTGTTGCAGATCCAAAAACCAACAAATCCAGCGAGGACAGAGATCCGAAACATGGGGGATGATAAAAAAGGACAACCACAAACTGACACAGAAACAGAGAAACACAAGGACTAAATAGACAAGAAACTGATCAGACACAAGTTAAACAGAGGTTAATCAAAAAGGGCAGGAAAAGGACAGGACAGGAACTAAAGTCACAGAAACAAGAGGGAAAGGAAACATACAAAACAAAACAGGAAATGACCAACAAAAAGCCGCAAACCATGTCAGTAAGGACCGCCTTTAGCTTGATTTGAATGGTTGACTGGGCCGAGTGGGACACTGACGACCAGTATGCCAACGCACTGTACCAATGTTTTTGCTGCTGATGCGTTTCTAGTGATAAATCTTGGCGTGATTGCCACTGAAGAAGTTTTGTGCCTTATGGTGCTTTCTCAGAATAAATATTCTGAAGGAAATCATCCAGTATTGAAAGTGCCATTTTAGTTTCATTATATACAGAGTTGTCTGACCACTCCTGTACCCTGGAGGAAGATATAGGGCAGTATGAGGAGAGGGCAAGGCAGAAAAGGGCAGCCCACCCATTGCAGTCCAACATGCGGAGGGCAGATGTACAGGCGTACACGCAGGGCTCCTTTCAGAGTACAAAAGGTTGATCTAAATAAGACCCAGCTGATGTTGCTGGGTTCTCCTCAGAGCCAGCCCTCTCGCTCTCCGGTCCTCCATCTCTCACTCATCTTTGTAGGCCTCTTTTACTAATCCTCTCGCACCGTTTGACCTATGACTTGGTGCCCATACTTTTTCATATCTCTCCCCCCTCTTTTGTTCTGCTTGGAGCGGGTGTATGTGTGGCAGATCTCAGGGGAGCAGGTAAAGTATAAATCTATAGTAGTTCTGACATCTCACAGTCTCTGGTTCCCATTTGGTCTAATGCCCTGCAATCAGTCACTCCTTGACTCTCCTCCTTCCCTTTCTCTCCCGTTCATTGCTCTCATTCTGGTGACGTTTACAAAACCTTGTGAAGTTCCTCATGTTGAGAACTGAAATAATATTCTGCACTTCACAAACACCCACATCCAAATCAATGATATCTCCTCTGATCATCTGTCCCTTGTATTTTATTCTTGTAAGCAGCAGTGTTAAATTGACATACAGTTTTAATGATTACATTAGCAGACTCAGTGAGTATTGTTGCTGACAGCTCGCAGCAGCAGCATGAAGGGGCGGGGGGGACAAGTTCCTGCTCTGTTCTTTCATCTCCACTCATATCAGCTTGATCACTGAAACCGCTTAATGTGGACATGTGTTTCCCCTGCTAACAGTCTGCTACAGGGCACAAATGCACACATACACACAATGAGCAAGAGAGCGTCTGTTTCAAATCCCACAGAGTGCAGACCGATAAGGCAGTCAGTGGGATTTACAAGACCTTTAACTTGTCGCTCATGCAATGCCATGTCACAGTCTGTCTCCTCTTGATGCTCATTCTGACCAGAGGAAGTTGCCAAAATTTGAAAAGGAAAACTTCAGAAATTATTTTTTGAGAAACACTTGTAGTCATATTTTATATGCTTGAAATTGACACCAAGCATTCAACTTTTGACTCCCCATTTGTGCACATTTGGAGGTATGAAGACCAACAATTAATTGAATACTTGACAGTCTGGGAAATTCACGTATTGCATGAGTCCTTTAAATCTGAAGCTGGAGCCAAGACCAGCAGGCAGCAAGCAGAAGGAAACAGCTAGCCTGGCTCTGTCCAGTGGTAACAAGATCCACCTACCAGCACCTCTAAAGCTCACTAATTGAGACATTCAATATCTTTGATTTCATCCATACAAAAATGTAATTATTTTTTTAAGCAACAATGTCAAACATTCACTTTGTTTAGCTTCTCCAATGTGACAATTTTCTGCATCTTTGTTTGTCTTGTATGATATAAATTTGCATTCTGAACAGTTGGCCAAGCTTAGATAAGCTAATCAGCTGCAGGCCCTGGCTTTATGTTTAAAATACATGTACACAACATACCTGAATGGTGCTGATCTTTTCATTTAATTCTCATCAAGACAAATACTTGTATTTCTAAGAATGATTCCTTTAATAACTTGAATAACTCGTTACTACCACTAACTACTACTAACTTGTTTGATTTTTTTCAACCAATTCAAAAAACATAAATCATTAGAGCAAATATTAGACTAAATACAGAACTGATGTACTTGCAGACACTACACAGAATAATATCAGTAAGGCTGCTTGTTTGACACTGATGTAAAATGACAGGGATGCAATATTATACCTGGGTGAAGTGTGCTGAGATGAATTATCTGCCAGGTGCAATAAGGGAGTTGGGTTAGTGCTGGATGAATGAGTGAGGTTCAGGACAAACATGGAGGTTAAGTGAAAAGGGCAGGATGCTAAAGGAGTCTGAGTGAGAGAGCTTAGTGTATAGAGAGACAGAGGACCACCAAAGAGGACCTAGGAGTTGGATTAGAAGCACATGGTGAGATGTCTAGGCATTGCAACATTTGTGTGAGTTGGTAGAGCAGGTCAGATGTGCATCAAGAGACTGGTCTTAGAGAGCTGCTGCAGAAAGGACACGAGTTGCTGTTCATTTAGGTTTTATCTCAAAATGTGAGAAATCCAGCCAGAAGAATCCAACCTCTCGAACTTGTAGGTGAAAGTGGGATGTAAATAAGTAAATTTATTAAGTACTTTATACTCCAACATTTCAGAGGCAAACATATATTTGACAGTTAAAGTTATTAATTACTTGTCGGATAAAGATTTTTGATTAAAAAAGAAGTTTATAAAAACACATTATAGAGCTACACTGGCTAGGCTGATATATTGATATCAACTTATTGTAGATCTATGCAGTAAGCATCAGTGTATATCTCTTCCAATATTAAAAAAGAAATTGCTGTACAGAATTGTACACATTAAAGCTGCAGTAAGCAACAATTGAACATCCACATTACAAACCCTTCCACCTCTCTCTGTGCTGCCTGTATCACTCTGCTAAGCCCCTCCCATCAAACCCACAAGTTTGAACTCTCGCCATGACTTTCCTTCTCAAAGACACCCCTCCAGAGGCAGCTGCGAGGCTGTCAAACAGCACTACGAGAGGCTAGTACACCAAATACACACACAAACCTTTGCCCCTCAAAAGTTATTTTCCTCTTTGCCCCTCATTGATATGAGTGCCATGATATGGCATCTGACATTATGAGCCCAAAGCTGCATGTGGAGCTTGGGCGTGTTTGTAGTATACGCCATTGCATTATAGGCAAAGGAGTTATTGGAAATTTATCAGCAGTTGCAAAAGTTGCAGCATTTTCCGCCAGAATCAGGCTTTCACCATCTGAAGAGACGTGCACGCACATCTGATAGAACAGCCAATAGGAACACCCTCTCTTGTGATTGGCCCAAGTCTTCTGTCACAGGCTCAATTTTCTAAAGCCTGAAAACTGAGCCAAGAGAAAGTGCAAAGTCTAATGTTCTTTCAGACCACTTGAATTACAATTTACTGAAAGGTTATGAAATTTTACAAACAAATCTTACAAAAAAAGTGTCTTTTTGGGGCCCTTTGGCTTGTTTCAGATGGGTATGAGTTGTTAGCATTTACACCACAGAAACTTCTCAGATGGTCTCATCAAAATTATCTTTTGGGGCTCAAAGAGGTTAAATTGTCAAACATTTATCAGAAAAGAAAAAAAAATACCTCTGTACTTTTACTATGGTGTAATGTAGAATTTCTACTTGCAAGAATATTTTTTACATTGTTGTACTGCTACTTTTTCTTCCACCACTGCTTCAAGCGCACTGCAACAAGGCGAACAAACCAGTCCTAAAGCTCTCTGATCCTCACCCTCTGCTGAAACCTGGCAGCAACAAACCAGCTGCTTCCAGGCCCTTAAAGCAGTCCAGAGGCTGATCTAAGCCTCGGTGTATCTCGATGTGAGTCAGATCTCCAGAGACCACGAGAGGCCCCGTCCATCACAGTCAGAGATAGTAGAGTTTACCGAGAGCTGACATAAGGGCAACATTTCACTCTGACAGTCCAGGACAAGTGCCAGCCTGCTGCCAAGAATATGCCAGCTTTTACTGGACTGCTTTAGTGGGCCACAACACAACTATTGTTAAAATATGGCGAGAAATCTGGTGTTCTTCACCAAGAAAATGTTTTTATACTGATGCCAACAGTCTCGTTCAGCTTTTTGACACCAGCTTGGCGACTACAAAGGCTTCTGCATGGAGCTGGTAAACTGGTGTCACTAGTTTACGCGGAGCAGTGTGTGAAATAAATAATGCCAGTGCTCAAACATTCATGACAAAAGCACATACACTTGTCTGTGAGGTGTACTTGAGCACTAGTTCTGTCTTGTCAAAGCTCTGAACCAGTATGTTTGCACACTGGGGATATTACTCCTACGTTAGATTAATAATACAGAAGTTATTGAAGTGCTGTCTGGTGTCCATCCCACCCAAGCTGAAATCAAGATAGCTGTTTTGTCCAGGATTTAACATGGCAGGAAATTGAAAGCCAGAGACAGACTCACAGGGCTGCAGAGTCTTTCAGACATGCCTGCTGGGCTTGGAGGAACATGCGGGATGAGCTGGCTTTGACCTCGGTGACATTTAGACAAGACGAGAACTTCAGAAAATTGTAGAAATTATGTTAAACTTCAGTTTCTAATGGGAAGAAAAGCTCTGATAGCCTTCTGAATTCATTTACTTTTTTAATCTCATCTTTAACAGCTTTTTCTTTATTGTCAGTGACTACACCAATTACACACACAGAGCACATGCTTCAAGTGTGTGTCAGCGATCTCTCTATCACCAAGAACAATGAGTTGATCACTGAGTCATGGATTTTAGCAAAGCATTGCATGGCCATGTGTCGCCGAGCGTACATTGATTTGTTTGGACATCTGGGATGTGGAAGTAGTCCGGTCACTCACTTGTCCATGAGTGTCTGTTTATGTGGCATAAACTATCTCTTACATCCTGTTGATGAACTCATCGAAGCATCCTCATTTTGTACAGTAGCATGCATCCACATAATTTCAACGTGTCTCAACATAGAATACAGAGTCTCAGTAAGTTGAAATCACTAAGGAAAATACATAATTTCATTCATATTGAGAACAGATTCATTGTCTGTTAAGGATTAAATTTCTCATTTTCAGAGAAATGTGTCTATCATAAAACTAACAATTATTTTCTAAATAAATCTAGTTTCTATTTTCTTAGAACCAAAGTTTACGAATTTAAGTTGCTTGTTTTATTTGACCAAAACCCAGTCATTTTATCATCATGTATAATGTAGAAAAATACGTATATCAATCCTCAGATTGTAGAAGCTGGAATTGGAATATATTTTCTACTAGAATAATATTATAATAATAGATTATTTCTAGAATAATCTTTAGAAGCACGGCTCTAGAGCTGGATGTGTTGGACTGTTGGTTGGTCCAGACTGAAACATCTCAAAAACTATTAGAAAGATGATCATAAAATTTTGTACAGACACTCATGGTTCACAGATGATGAATCCTACTGACTTTGACAATCCCCTGAACTTTCGTGTAGCGCTAACAAGAGATTGACATTTGTGGTCTTAAGTGAAATGTCTTAACAACTGTTGAATGAAATTAAATTTGTGACGCACATTCATGTCCAGCTCAGGATGAATTGTAATAACTTTTCGTCTGGTGCCACCATCTGGTCAAAATTTTAATGTGTCCAATATTTTTCTTTATGACTAAAAATAATGACATTCACCAGCCTCAGCCGTACTGTAATGTTATTGTGTTAACATGCTAAACTACATGTCCAGCATCCCCCGAGTTCGCACATCAATTGACCTGTTTCCTCAGCAGAAAATCATTTGCCTCTTGAACTTGACAAATGCCGCATTTAAATAGCAGTAAGCCAGGTGCAGGGACACCCGGGTTTTAAAGGGGATGGAGATGACACTCCAATTGGTTTAATTCACGTTATGCCCAAAAGGCACCTATGATTAATTAAGAGACTAACGACAACCCCTTTGCACCTTACTTTGCATCCAGAATATCCACCGTTTAACTAGCGAAAGTGGAGTTGGAAACACTCTTATTGCACTTTTGTCATGCACTAAAGTCCATGTGCAACAAATCATTTAAATAGGCACGTGCTGCTGGAAAAGATACTGAAATTATTAATTAATTATCAAAATAGTCCCTGGTTAATATTCTGTCAGTTGTCAGTTTTATGTCTAGTGTTATTATTATGGATGGAATAATCAAAGTATTTTTTTTCTTAATTCATATATACTTTCTACTGTGTTCTACTAGGGTCACATACATGTACCCAAAATAAAAATAAAACAAATAATGTATTTAATAATAATAATAATAATAGATTTTATTTATAATGCAATCTATTATTATTTCAATAAAATACAGTATCTTACCACAGACAGACAGAACTATGGGTTAGACTTTTTTTTACTCTATTATTGACACCCCCCACTCTCACTCAGACATATTAGCAGAGGCCCAGCAGACAGGTATCCACAGGGTTTTAAGAGTTTAATATTTGTATAGAGGCTGTATATGGGTTGTTGTTACTGTTTGTGCCAGGATACTAGTCCCTGTCTGAGCCCCTTGTTGTCTGCTGAGTTCACTCAGGTTGGTACTGGAGAGACTGGGACTGGTGGGGGTGACCACCATGCTGGAGTCCTACCTCCCAGTGTGTGTGTGTCTGTAGTGCAGAATGCCTGGGACTAAACCACATTTGATTTTTATACGCTTGTGGCTAACAGGAGCCAGATGTAGCTGCCTCCAGGGAGCTTACCATCGAAACAGCCATTTATTTCTCTTTTTCACTCTCTTTAATGAGATGTGTGCATGCATGCTTACATACATACTTATATATGTGTGTATACTGTGTATATACGCCTTTCAAATGAAAGCCGCAGATTTCTCTATCAGGTTATAAAAACGTGAGGATGTGTCCTGCTCATTTGACAGGTCATGAGAGTGAGGAGATCCATGATTTCATCATTTGAAGATAAATGAGAAACAATAGATCAGGGTGTCAGAGCTCTGAAGACTTGCAGTTCCCTGGATGCTCAACTTGGCCCTAAGACACATCATGAAGCCTGAGACACACACACATACACACACACTCAAGACAAATCCTGGCATCGTGACTGTAGTGAATTCATCAGCTCATCACTGGAAAAGACAAATAGGATATTAAATTACTGCACTACAGTTTTCAGGCTGTTTTCTTCTGAATATATACATATATGCGTATTGAAAAAGAGTGCAGAAAGCAAAAGAGCAGCTATCGGGAAAGAAGGGAGAGTGTTAATTGAAAGCGAATGTGTCTGTGCTGGCTGCTGGTCAGAGATGGGCCAGGTTCCCAGTTGGCTTCCACTTCAAAGGCCCTGCCCGCCTGTCTTGAGCGCACCTGCAGCCGGTTAAACCCTGCTCTCATCACTCAGGGCGTGGAAGGACCTCTCCTACAACTTAGAGCCCTCACCACAAAGCCTTTTGCCAAAGGGCCGTAATGGCCAGCACTCAAGAATTCAACCTAAAACACCAGGTAGCCCATACAACCTTCGCTACAGAACTTAACGTCAATCACACGGTGTGAGTGCTCACAGAACATCCACAGCAGGGTTCCTGCAGCCTCAACCCTGAGGTCTATGCCACCCCCATCACAGGTCACACAGGGATCAAATAACCACAGTCTGGTCAAAACTGAGGGCTTCATGGACCTCTAAATATATACAAATAGGCCACACAGAGAGACATTCAGGAAGTGTTTTTGTTCCGTCCCTGTGTTGTGTTTAATAACTTATTTGTAGAACTATAAAAACTGTATATGGAGAGATTTCTGAGGGGAGAACTTGTGGCTAGAAAAAAAAAAATGAAATTAATTCATATATGTGCATACACATAAGAAATTTAAATGAGTAATTTTTCTTATCCAGACGTATTCATATTATATCAACAACAGTAAAAATAACAATCCATCTCTACTGACTGTCAATGATTGTGTTTTACTTCTCTCAATATGCAAATAAACTATACCTCACTCGCATGATATTTCCCTACAGCCAGCTCAAAATATTAACAATAGCTTGCATCCATTTGGCTAGGTCATTCAAGGTGACAGACCATGACTTAAATGTACTCACGTATGACTTTTTCTCATAGAAAAAAAGTTAAATGTGTCTCACAGCAGAGGTTGGGCCAAGTCATTAATTTACAAGTCACAGGTAAATTCTACATAGTGTTTTTGGGGCTTCTAAGCTTCAGCAGTATTTTTTTTAGCAGCAGGGGAGAAGGAATCATGGTGCATGTGCCTCATTCCTCTGTGTTTTGTCGGTCTGCATCCAGTTTGCAGTGAAGCTGCAGCAGCAGCGCACAGCATGGGGACATGCTGGAAGATGCAGCAGCAGCAACTTCAGCATAAGCTTGACACAGACCAACAAAACACAGACTCTAGCTCACAGAGACAAGAAAGCGATCCAATGTGGCTTCAAAATACTACACTAAGAATGTGTCCCTAACCATAACCAAATGTGATTTGGGTGATTCTCATTGCATCTTAAATTAAGTCACATTTGCATTCTCATCTCTCCCACTGTGATAACATTACCTGAGATGCATTTTAATGTCAGGTCAATGTCAGGACTGACCAGGACCTGAAAGAATAAACTCTTCTGAATTTTTCTCAAGGAAAAGCTCAGCTCATGCAGCTGACACCAACTCCACTCAGTCTGCCTTAAAACACTGTAAAGGAGAAAAATGTGAAAGTAAGGTTAAGGTTTATGAGACTAAACAAACACCAAAGAGGCTTAAAACTTAATCCAGACCACAGTTTCCTGTATGTGTTACATATACTAATCAAACCATAAACATGCACATGCATACAAAACAAATATCAGATCTTGAGTTCTGTGCCTTATGCCCTCTTTGATAAGATAGGCAACAAGATGCCTCTTTGTTTTTACCATGTGGACACAAGTAAAACCTCTTTTTTTCTCCGATGTGTTTGATGTAGCCCACTACTGTACAAGTTTAAAAAGATTACTGCTGCCTTTGGTCAAACCTGCATTCATTGATTTTCTGGTCACTCTGGTGTAGTGCAACAAGCAGTAAACGCAACACTGACATATCACCACATTATAAAGTTGTTATGACAAACATGCAAACAGTTGCCTACACATGAAGCAATTAACTAAGTCCAATAATCACTTTTAGCTCCGTTTTAGTCTTTACCAACTTCTGATGGAAATATCAGGGTCTTTAGCTGCCACTATGTATACTACACTATGTTTGCCAGTTTATCGCTAACTTTGTCTACATCTGGAGCTGGGTAGATGTTCAGTTGGTTTATCATCAGCTTTTTTGCTGAAAAGAGCTGCCTGCTGTGCTTTAAAACCGAGGAGAGATGAGACAGATGAGGGCTGTGAGACTAAACCGAAATAGTAAAGTTACAGGCCGTAAAACCAAAACAATGAGGTAAGTGATTGTGTAGAGATGAGGATGCAAATTCTTTGTGGGTTTGTCACTAAGACTTTCACCTTTCACATTGCACGAAATAATTTGATCTAATGTTTAAGTGGAAAATGACTTGCTGCTGTTGTAAAGAAAACTGGATCGCTTTACTTTTCCCCCAGAGCCTAAATCTCTGAAGAAATTATCAACACCACTTTGAAAACAACAGAGAAGAATGAAGCATGTTCACGGAAGAGGTCAAATAAAAGTGTCTCAATTTTATACTGAATTTGAGAACAGGCAGAAGCTATTGTAAAGATATGCACTGCATAATAAGAACAGTTTGAGTGATGTTATTGCTTCACACAGACATGTAACTACAGTGGGAATCAGAGTGGAGAGGGGAGTAATGTTAGAGGAAAATACAAGAGTTTGTTCATTCGTTTTGTCTGTAAACAGCCATCATTTTTCTGGGAAATATTGTGCCCAGTGGCAGACAAATTTGTATAGTGAAATCAAGGCTTATAGGGAGCCAGTCTAAACACAGATGGTGTCATTATTCTATAGTGAGTAAGCTGTTCAATCAACATTTATTTCATAACCATAAGTTAAAGCAAAAAAGTTGTCTATTTCCACTGCCAATGAAAAACGATTGAGAACAGCTTTAAGGCTGAACCCCAAAATATAGAAATGTATTAAAATTTCGCAACCTTGTTCTGCCAACTATTTTGAATCTGAATGGGATGACTGTGAGGAGTTAAGTGATATATTAGGAAAAAGCAAGCAAAATATTAAAACTTTCTTATTTTCTTGTCGAAAATTATGACTGTAAATGTTGTCAGTCAGTGGTTTTTGACTGTCTGGCATTATGAGAATATTTTGCTGACAGGATGTAATGATGGGCATCATCACCTTGACCAAAATAACAAACTTTTGCTTTCATCTGCATGTACACACTCATAAAACCAATACACACAGTTAACCTTGTGGGGATCCACTTTTTTGCCTCATGAAAGGGGTGTGCCTAAATTTCTGTCAAGTTTCTGTTTTGACTGTGGTCCATCCTCCAACATGAGAAACATACCAGACATGTACTAATTTTAAAGCTTTAATGACACTTTTCACTCAACTCCTGAATAAATGAATGAAAAACACAAGCTCTCAGACATTAAAACATGGGTAATTATTCTACAAATGATTTCAGTCTTGGTTAACAGGGTGACTCAATCCCTATTCTCTTTAAAAAGTCAAGAGACAGACAAGAGGGATTCACTGTTTCAGAGTTCAATTCACTGATTCACTGTTCACTATGCTACCTCAGCCAGTCACCATGTGACCAGCTGCCCATGACCTGCAGTGTACGTCACACAGACAGTTCCCTACTAAAACAGGAAACTACTCAGCACAAACTCAGTTCCACCAAGAGGGAGCAAGGAGACACTGTGCTGTATAAATGGCCAGCATCCATAAAGGTAAATTTAAATTTGGATACTTCTAAAATATTACGCTCGTTAACATCTAACTCTTGTAAGTGGAAAAGCTAATCAAAGCATTCGGATTAAAGTTCATGCCAGTCTATCTCATCTAATATGGATGATGTATGCCTGATTATTTCTGTATGTGACAGTTTGTATCATTGTCCCTGTCTATGTGCTGTCAGCGAAGCATGCCTGTTTTTTCCTAAGAAGTGTCTGAGATGTGTTAAACGTCAAAGAGGTCATGCCGCTCCGTATATCCCTTTGATGTCATCTCTATCACCTGCTCTACAGTGTGTGTGTGCCTGTGTGAGAGCATTCGTGTGTGCATGCTCCAAATTTGTCCAGCATGACGGCATCCTCCAGTGACCCAGTAAACATGCTATTATAGAGTTATCACCATCACATCTACGGATACTTAGTTTGTTCACAGGAGCTATAAAATCTATTAATGACAGGCTATCCTGGGGATAAAGAAAGAAAGGGTATGCAGAGCTTAGCCGTGTAGAAGCCAACCATGTAGATGTGTGGGGGTGAGCATTTTTTTGCACCTGCACAAGTACACACCTTTTCTCAATGTACGTGCCTTGGGTTGCACCCTTTGCATCTGGGGAAAGTGGTCGACAATGGGCCCAAACACCTTTTCTGAGAGCTAGCCAAACATTTCAGAAGCTTCTGGAGTTCCACCGCCGCTTTGTTTGTTCAAGGCAGTTCATCTCTGTCGGCAGATCTAAATTTACAGGACAATAAATTATCACAGATCTGGTTCTCTGGCTTGCACTCATGTGCATGAGCACACACATGCACATGCACACTGGGGCTTGTCTGTCCCTGGAGGACAGTGTATTTTTAGGGTCTGTGTTGTATTCTGACCTTTCATTAGCTTTATAGATAATGCTACTGGATTTTCAGCTGATTATTATCTAAACAGCCACTCAGGCCTGGTCGTTTTATCCTCGCAACTACTTAACATGCAGAAATTTTGACACTATCAAATCCATCTACAAAAAGTCATCCTACAAGAATTTAAATAAAATATTTTAAATGGAAACTGTCCTTATCAGAAAGATGAAAGCATTTGTCATCTGTTCAAACACCAAAAGTTGAGATGAAATTAAAAATGCCTTTTAAACCCTTTTAAATCACATCTCTGGTCATCTGTTGTGCAAAACTACACAAAATCCATTTCTTGTATTCTTATATCAAAATCCAACCCTGTTTTCCTCCTGTAAAACAAAATATGACCTGTTTATGTAGGCTTGAGCCAACCAATTTAAACCAATGATATCATCCTCGAACATCTACCCATCAATCAATCTTCACCTTTTAGCAGCACAGAGCTAAGATTCATTAGTTACAAAGCTAGCAACAGTGTGGTTTGTCAGGTTATGACATGGCCACTCTTCAACATTCAAATCTAATTCCTCCCAACAATTAGTCCCATCTGCTTATCCTGTTTCACTTAGTAATATACCACCGTATGGAAGCTAGAAAGCTAAATGCATTGTCATCTGGACTTCAAAACAACCAGTGTTCATGTTTTCCTCAGCAGTGATCTCTTTTAGCCATATGTGTTATGGAAGCAAAGATGGACTTAATGGGACATACTACTGTAAAACCTCTTAAGGAGGAGATTAAGATAGATGGCTGGGTTTACAACATCCAGCTTTTACACTGGAGATTGCAGTCTTCCAACAACCGTCAACCCTGGTTTCTTTTGGGCATGATCCTGATCTTCATCTGACCTTAACCAAGAAGTTTTAATTGGCTGAACTATGGAGGGATCCAGAACAAAAACAGCCCTAATTTAAAACAGCGCAGGTGCCTACGTTGGTGGCAACTTGTTGTTTACAGTACCACTGACACATAAAACACAATCCAGTTTAGAGTGATAGATTAATGAGTTTAAAGGCTTATCAGATGCCAAAACCCTGTACAACAGCCTGAATACTCACAGACAGGATTTTGCAATTCAGGAAAGTTGTCACAATGGGGTGGAGTGCCCCGGGTGCCCTGATAGCTCAACAGGTAGAGTGTGCACACCATGCAGTAAGGCTGAGTCCTTATTGTGGGTTTGATTCCAGCCAGGGCCCTTTGCTGCATGTTACCCCCACTCTTACCCTTTTCAGTTGCCACTGTCAAATAAAGGCAAAAAAACAGAAAAAATAAAATAAAATAAGTTATAATCGTGGCAACTATTTTATCAACAGTTGCAAGGAAAACAACAGAATCATTACATTCACATTACAAAGTAATCTATCAGGAATGTGTGCTTATGTATAAGTGATTGGCTAACGCAGCACCTTGCCAGATGATGTCGCATTACGGGAAAAATTTGCTTGATTCAACTTTTTGGACTTTTTAAAGTCTGTCTGAATGTGATCTTAATCACAACTATGATGTGGCAGGTTAGAAATCGGTCACAGGAATAAGTTTGATGACAGTATTAAAAGGCCCTATCACACAATGTTTTTCTGATAAGGGAAAGATCAAAAAACACTCATGTGGGTGCTTTAAAAAAGCAATGACAAATGAGTTTATTAGGCTGGAGCAACTGTTATCACTATGCAATGTCAGGTCAAGTCAACTTTATTTAAGCTGTATTTCCACTTCATGGTGTGGCTCGACTGTACTCGATTTTGATACTTTGTTTGCTGATCGTCATAGTGACGCTATTCCAGCTGATGGAAAACAACACACATGGGTGCTTTGGTCTTGAGGGGCTGCAGCCTATATTTACTGACAAGCTGTAGGCTACACTGTGCATTTACTGCCACACTGACAACTTAACTGCTCACCTTTTCTGCTCCGCTTGAATTCATCGACACTGTTTGTCTAACTCTCTCCCTCAACCACACGTTTGCTACACCCACAGAAAGGAGCTACGCTACTCTGATAAAAGAGGATATGGAGGGATGGTGTTCTTGATACGTCTGCACTTAATTAGTAAACCACAGTGTGATTTTGCAGGCTGCCATTTTTGAGTGAATAAAAAACAATTCAGTCACTATTGATGGTAGCTTAGCTGTGTAAAAATGCTGGGGTTTTGCAGGACGTCTCGTGTCGCACAACCAACACTGCACTGCAGAGTTTTCATATCACCTTTTAGTATCAGTTCAGCTTGCTTGGAACCTCGACCAAGGTGTTACCAAAAAAAAGTACTAGGTACTAGTTACTGAGCACCATCACTAATGGAAAACCAAAATAAGTAAGTGGGGTCAAGCCTTTCCATGGAGTGGAAATGCAGTTTTAAATAGCCAAATATCGTAGATCACAAATTTGCCTCAAGGTGCTATATAATCTCTACAGTGTACGACACCCACTATCCTGAGGACATTGTTGGAGCTTCAGTTGAATCCTTTTTTGTCTTTGTCCTTCTTCCACCTGTCCCTTGTCCATGTTCCCTCAGACCTGCCCAGTGTTGAGTTTGCCCCTGTGTGTCCAATCAGTATGGGAACTCGGCCAGGTCTGACGACAGGCTGTCCTCCCCGCTCCAGCCTGCCAGGGTATGGGAATACACGCTGAGCTCATCCCAGGACTGCCTGACTGGTGACAGCCTGCAGCATAATCCCCACAGGAGACACATTACTGGGCCAATAGTCCAACTCTTCCACCTTCAGCGCATGCCTCTGGCTTGCCCTTGATTCATTCAGCTCATTCTCTTCTGCTCCCTGCAACTTTCCTTTCAGAAATAATCCTGAGTGATTATAATGTATCAACACAGAAATCAATTGGATTAGTCCAAAAACCGCTGCCTCTGTAAATCTCACCTTTATCCCTCCTTCACCCCAGAGCGGCGTTTAAACATAGCAACCCCCGTCAGTACTTTTCCTCTGAGGAGATGGTTGCCAGATTGGACCTCGTACATCAGGGCAAACTTTTCCTCCAACTGACAAGAAGGCGCTTGACTCTGTTATTGTTTATGAGGAGAAAGCTGGGGTCAAGTTCACGGGCTGGGAGAAAGACACAGCGAGAGAGAAAGTCTGGTCCAACTCCAGCCCCATGAGGGAGAGCATAACTCAGCCGTGTTTGTGCTTCCCTAATTCCTTTTGATTTAGCAGAAAATTGTGGGCTAAGCTGGAGTGCACAAATATTCACCAGAGCTTTGCTTCTTTGCCTCACCTCACGGCCTCTCGCAAAACCTGTGCCCACTCTAGTCCATGTGCATGTGTGTGTGTGTGTGTGTGTGTGTGTGTGTGTGTGTGTCCCATTCTGACAGCAGCCTAAGCAGAAATACAAATGTCTCTAAAAGGAGATTAGCTTTAACAGCAGCTTTGGCATAAACACTAGAGCTCTTTTCTCAAGCTTTTGATGAAATGGCAGTTTGCGACAGCTATAGCTAATTCTAATAGTTTCAATTCCGATAGGGATTTTCCTGATTTGTTTACTTGTTTGTTAGTATTACTGGGTCAGCTGAATCAACGGTGGTATTCTTAATCCAATATCGCAAACTCCACAGACAAGTTCAAGTCTAGGCTGAGTGTGAACTGGCATCCGTAAACAAGCGAAGCATTCGTTTTTGAGCGTGTGAAAGGTCTTTCAGATACTAAAAGTGAGTTTTAATCTGTCAGGAGCCATACGAGGACAAACAGAAACATCAGATATTTGATGATGAATGACAGCTCACCGTCAAGCCAGAAGAAAACCTGAAGATGCACACAAGCGTGGGAAGAAAGGTAAGGATGGTCGCTCTCCAGGGACAACGTACAATGTGTGTGTGTGTGTGCACACTTTATTCGAGCGCTGTCTCAGCACTCACTTTCTTACACATGTGGTTCATATTTAAGCCATAGTGCTGTTCCACTGGACGATCTTGGCTCTGTTCTCCCAGTCCCACATTCCCTGCTTTTTTCTTTGACTTTCATTTCTGCTGGGCTTTGGGTGGTGTGTGGCTGCTAGCACGACAAATATTTAAATAAGTATTTGTTAATAATATTAACATAAACAATGTCAAAGATATAACTTCATCAGGGACAGCACACATTAATTAATATTAACATGATGTTCCAGATATAGCCAACAGACTTCTTTTTATCTGCCGTCCTTGGGAGAGGTGCACACAGACATCATTATCTGTATCTGTTCAACATACAAAATTATCTGTATCTCTGTTTGTATGTGTTCAACCAACAAAATGATCTGGATCTGGATCTGGATCTGGATCTGTTCAACCAACAAATTATCTGTATTTGTACTTGAATAGAGGACCAGAAGCTGGTGTGGTTTACACATTCAATTGGGAAAAGGTTTCATTTTCTGACCTAATATCCATTAGCAATGTAACTGTTGTGCCTATAAAGCATCAAAATGATTGAATATTGGCAGATAATTAATTAAGAAATATATTTCCACCGTCTCCTGTAATCTTTGTCTCTTGTTTTTAACCAGTTTTATTAACTGTCTGAAGCCCCAGATCACATCTCCTTTACCTGGAGGATATTGAAAAATCTAGTATATAAAATTATCCTTCAGTTGAAGAGAATAATCTTGGTTCATTAAATCAGTGACTGATACAAAGTATTTTAACTATTGTGAGGTAATCATGAAGCTGACTTTTTCCCGAATAATAATAAGCAGCTTTGAATCAAAGAAATATCAGTTTTCATTGCATTATTTGTGTTTTCCCTGAATACCCTATTCAGATTTGGGTGCATAAAGTAACACAGTAACAACAGTAAAATCTGAAAGGTGTGATAGGTGTATGTGAGGAACAGCATGAGGAGCAGAAAAAAGTACAATCATATACACATCAAGTGAATATGATAATGTTGATTCTAATTATTAATAATTGACAGTAACTATAGATGGTAGATAAAGTAATATCTGAAAATTAACAACTGCATTTACAACATTTTAAGTGGTTTTCTTTTGCAACCAAAAAAAGCACCCCACTTCACACATTTTTTAATGAATCAATAATACAATGATAGGAGATTTAAAAAAGGATTAGGGTTGAATTTTAGGGAAATTAAGGTTAGCATGATACCATCAGCAAAGTCCTGTTTATTTTCTTACATAAATCATATTAATTTAACCTAGTTTAATTCCAAGATACAGCTGTCATGATACCAGAATTTTAAACTTTACTAAATACTTTAACTTTAATACAATAAAAAAAAACAATACTCATTACTTATGACAAAAACAGAAAAAACAAGTCCTGCACAACCAGGACACCGTGCCGGTGCAGTAAAAGTCAATGAACACTGTCTGGCCTTGCGGAGCTGCAAGCCAAATTTCAGGTAGGACAATAGAGACAGAACTGAGTTCCTGAATGAGCACTTTGATCTTTTTCTAAAAAGCTTTGGAACTTTTGTGTTGTTTTGAAACATGTGGTAACCTTATTCCATAGTTTTCCCCTGGTTGTCCATGCCCCACCTGCAGTGGCTCTATGACCCACCAGTGGGACACACCCCATAGTTTGAGAATCACTGATCTAAATGATTAGATTTTGCAGCATTTTCCACTGAGAATGGAAAAACGCCCTTAATAATTCCTTTATAATATGGAAAACCACATTTTCCTGTGATCTAATTATCCAGTTTCACTGGGTTGTAAAATGAAGGCGCCATCATTGGTTATAATAATTTCTGTCTGTGGTTACAGATGAACTCCTCACATTAGGACCGTCTCAGACGCAATAGCAGCATCATCTTTCACCACAGCACACACACACATACACAGAGGAACGCACCTCTCTTCATGCATCCCTCTTTAATATCTCCTTCCTAGTCAAACTCTGTAACCCCTGCATCTGCCCAATGGGCGAGAGTTGCTGTCAGCAGCAGCCCTCCCTCATCTCTCTCTCTCTCTCTCTCTCTCTCTCTCTCTCTCTCTCTCTCTCTCTCTCTCTCCTCTGTCTGTGCCCACACCGCACTGATAAA
>JAJHUR010139873.1:8757-22232 GCA_027495735.1 Lutjanus campechanus | reverse complement strand
GAGACGAAAGAAATTCGTCGGTACCTGCATTTTCGGTACCGTGATTACATACAACTTTACCCTCTGCGCGCCTTGTCGAGTCCTGTCGGGACTTACACGGGCAGTACACGCGCTTGAGTCGGTGCGGCTACAGTCGAGCTCGCAGTCCGTTTATGTGAACACGGAGTTTAACCTGAGTTTATCGTGCAATCATTTTAATGCAGGTATTGGATTTTGAATTATTCAAGTATCTGATGAAGCTGTTGTTATTACAAATTGCACTTTTCAAACATCAGCTGTAACAGTCATGGATAGTAGACCAGCTAATGGGAGGACTGGTGGGTATAGACTGGTTTATCAACAGCTGCCATCACTAACTTAGAGCAACCATGATATGCTGTCACCCAGTGTTTCCCAACGGAAAACAAGATAAACTGCGTTTCACCATCTATCATCTCTGCCAGTCAGCTCCTCCACCTGCCGTCTCTCTCGTGCGGTCGCACTGCACGTACACACACACGCACAGACAGGCCGCTAATAAAGCAACGTATTCTCATAACAAGGTTCGTATATGCTCATACGAAAATTTAAGCACACATTTTCGTACGAAATCATACGAAATTGGCAACAACTCTGGCGACCAGTGCGCATGTGCAAGCGCTGCCGAGCAGAAGTTGCATCATTTCTCCGGATCATTCCTCCACCTCTGGTAAGACCTCTATGTTGTGTTTAAAACGCCAATTCATTGCTATTATTTTGCCACTAAACCAATGTATTTCGTGATCAACAACACACTTGAATGGTAAAAAGTTTTGAAATGTATTTACCGAACCAATTTCACTTGTTAACACTTGATTTGTCATATAGCAGTCTTAATGCTAGCGTGAACATACCGTTATATGGCTAACACATTAGCTAGGTTTGCTTACTTTTTTGTTTAAATAGCTCTGTACCCCTCTTTAAAGTGATATTCCATTTTCCGAGATTGACCCACTCAGTATGTACTCACCACTATGCCGGTGTGATGATATTGAAGATCTTCAGTACACCAAACAGTCCTGGAGTTTTAGGAGAAGTAGCAGGCTCATCCAGTACAATGGCAGTGAAAGGTGACCACGGAAAAAACGTTTAAAAAAAGCACACAAAACAAACACAAAATGTCTCCATCCTGCTTGTGTGGTGTAATCCAAGTGTCCGCGAGCCGCGACATTAAAAATTAACCGCAAAAGACGCAATTTTCGCCATGTTTTTAGCAGAAATATCAGCTGTTGCACATAGCCGGTAAGATGTAAACATTGCGATCTCGCGAGACTTCGTATATATCTTAATGTACGCACTTGCGGAAGTCTCGCGAGATCTACGCCATGTTTACATCCTACCAGCTATATGCAACAGCTGATATTTCTGCTAAAAACATGGCGAAAATGGTGTCTTTTGCGGTTAATTTTTAATGTCGCGGCTTGCGGACACTTGGATTACACCACACAAGCAGGATGGAGACATTTTGTGTTTGTTTTGTATGCTATTTTTTAACGTTTTATCCGTGGTCTCCATTTATGAGGCTGCTACCCTGCTTCTCCTAAAACTCCAGGACTGTTTGGTGAACTGAAGATCTTCACTTATCATCACATCGGCATAGTGGTGAGTACATAATGGCTTAATCTCGCAGGGTGGAATATCAATTTAAACGCGGTGCATGAACTCTGTGTGTGTGTGTGTGTGTGTGTGTGTACACTCGCGCTAGTGTATTGTAATAAAATAACACCTGTGAATGAGGAACCACTGCTGTACAGTCTTTACTTATTAGCTAATAATGAAGGAACGTCTGTTGTGATACTCCACTTTACATGATAGCCCACTCAGTATGTACTCACCACTATGCAGATGTGATGATAAGTGAAGGTCTTCAGTTCACCAAACAATCCTGGAGTTTTAGGAGAAACAGGGTAGCAGCCTCATCCAGTACAATGGCAGTGAATGGTGACCACAGATAAAACATTAAAAATAGAACACAAAACAAACACAAAATGTCTCCATCCTGCTTGTGTGGTGTAATCCAAGTGTCTGCAAGTGTTACATCCTACCAGCTACATGTTACAGTTGACATTTAGGCCAAAAACATGGTGTAAATTCATTCACTCTAATTATACTGGATTTGGCTGCAAGGCTCTCTGCACAGACTCCAGGAGTGTTTTGTAAACTGGAGATCTTCATTGATCCTCACATCAGCACAGGGGTGAGTAGATATTGAGTGAATTTTCATAAAAAATTGAACTATCCTTTCAACATGTTTTATTTTGTTGTGTAGACACTATGGCATCGGTAGATGACACAGTGACATTTGATGAGATGCTCCAAAAAGCAAAAGACCTGGCAAAAGATCTTAATGCAACACAGGTAACATGAAAATTTCATTTTTTTTTTACGTTATGACAACCAAAATACTGTAAGCAAACTTGTCTTCCCAATGTGATGCTCCACTTGGGAAACAAACAATGTAGTTCATATCTCCTGGGTTATTAAATATGTTTGAAGTTGAAAACATTTTGCAGTGGTCAGTTACTTGTGTTCTGTGAGTTCTAAAGTTGTTGTAATGTTATACTTCTTAGGTAAAAAAAAGAAGAACAACAAAACCCTCAGTTCCGTTTCGGTGGAGACAACGGGATGAAGATGGCAACATTGTCTCCCAGACCATCCAGTCTCCTTCATCAAAATCACGTGGTTAGTTTATCAAATTCAACTTTTCATAGTCTACAAAGTATTTGTTGTTGAAGTAAGATACTGAAAGATAATGGTTATTAATATTTTGAAATGTTCCTCAAAAGTTTGCCAGAAAAAGATATATGTGCACATCAAATCTTTCCTCTGTAAATATGGCCAGTATTCAAGAGTACAAATTGTGATTCAGGGCTCATCATGAGTGGTACACCTGTTGTGTACAAAGCTGTGTCAGTTTCTGGGTAAAATTAACCCTCTGCTTTTGGCAGAGTTTTGTCATAAACATACATACATGTTGCATTTTAACCAAAATTAGCTTGCCATGCATGAAAAACACATAAAAACTTACTGTCAGTAATGCAGAGGAACTATTTTGAAAAAAATAAAATAAAATAAAATATTCTATTTACATTTACACTTATACTCTCTTTTCAGCTCGACAGCCCAGATCTGTCGATTGCAGTCTGCCTCAGGAGAGTTTAGTGGAGGTGCCCGATGAGCAAGAGGCAGGTCTTGGTAAGTGATCATAATTTTTAGCAAACTTTTTTTCTTATAGACTCCCACTACATGGCATGATTTTGCCATAATCTATGTGTTTATATTTTCCACACTTGGGATCACCAGTACTGGCTTAGCACACTCTCATGAGTAATGAAGGCTCTACCGCACAGAGTGGGGGCTTAAGGACAGGACTATGTAGCATGAGTTCCTCTTTTTCACCATAACATGGTGAAAAAGACAGATTCAACAGATTCAAACACATTCAAATTTGATGTGTACACAAACTTGTTTATACTAAGAAATGTCTCTGAGATTTGACCAAGTAGTCCAGTGATTAACATATACTTATCTCCTCATTGTCTGCTTTTTGTTAGCCCCAAAATAAAACCAACAGCAGCAAAATGCATAGTCACTCTGTTCCTCGTTATTGACAGAATTTGACGTAATATTCTAGCACATTGCTTTTATTTTTAATAAATAATTTAATGGGATTACTTTTCCTTTTTAATGAAAACACATGAACCTCTATTTACCTCGCCACTCATCTAAATCAGCCGATGTGTGAATTTGCTCAATGCTAAAACATTTCCAAAAAATATCCATTCTGATTAATCTGAAAGATATTGCAAAACATTCTATTTGATTAACAATATCCAAGGCAATGATAATTTGAGAGTAATTTCATAGAAACTTATCATGGTGTGACCTAAACTCATTGAGTCTCAACTTCCAGGTCCCTAGCTGGTCATCTCAATAATGAGCCAACCCACTTCATGCCCATACAGTCAACCCCCCCCCATCCCTCCCCTCCACATCTCTATTATCCCTCTGTGCATAACCCTCATCCCATCCTTCCTAAAGCCTGTTACTAATCATAAGTTGAAATTTGAATAACCTCCAGTGATTGGACAAGCACTGTGCCATTTTGTGATTTCACTAAAAATTGATCAAATGTTTCATGTCTAATTTTACTCCTCTTGAAACAGATGCTGCCCTTCAAGAACTCAAGTGCCTTCTTGGACATGCTAACCCTGAGGGCAACATTGAAAGTCTTCAGATGAGCATGCCAACAGCAGCCTCAGACTGGACACTTCGAAACACTTCCTCCTCAGAAAGGTGGAAGGATGCCAGAAAACAGCTGTTTGACAATATGCTAAAAATTAAAAGCACCAAACAACTGGTCTGTCAAAAATGCAGACAAAGAGAGGCTGTTATTAGGTGTGCAGAATGTATGCCCACACCTTACTATTGCTGTGACTGTGACATAAGCCAGCATAAGTCCTGGGCACTACACAACCGTTCATCCATCATTAATGGCTTCCATATGCCTCTGCCACCAACAGTTGTGGTGAAGAATAATTCCAAAGGAACCTACTCACATCACACATGTGGTATGTGCATACACACACACACACACACACACACACACATATATATATATATGTCTTTAAATATTAAAAAACATAACATATCAACATAACATATCCATTTTTGGCCTTTTGTACTTGCTCAATACATCTCCAGTTAGGTGCCATACCATAACAAAGAGCATTTGTCACATGACAAAAAGGGATTCCACATGAGGAATCCCTTTTTGTGGCCTTTCACATCTGGCTCACCTACATCTTCCCACAGAAATTATGTCAACACATTTTTTTCTGGCATTTTAGAATATACTTCTCAACCAAGATAAGACTGGGTGTAAATGCATCCATAACTATTTAATTTTATTTTAACTTATAAGCAGTGAAACAAAGATGGCAGCAATCCAACAACATTCTGTCTTTGTTACAGAGTTACTTTAGAGTAGCAAAAGGTCACAAAAAGGTAACAAAAGATTAAAAACAATATTTTCTTAAAGATGTACGAGACGATATACTTTATTGTTCCCATAGGGAAATTTGTTTTGGACTCATATGCTGTGCACAATTATCATCATAATGTGTACCATATAGGATTAAAAACAAAAAGCAATCAGAATTTTGCAAGTTAAACAAAAATCCTTCACAATGTTTGTTAAATCTTTTTTCCTGTTGTAGTCAGAATATTGCCAATGGAGTTACCACATAGCATCTGTGACTGCCCTCCAGAGAGTCTGAATATCATTCCCTGGAGGCCTGTAGTGTTCATCAACTTGAAAGGTAACTTAATTCCAAACTGTACTTTATTGTCATTTCAATTTTTCAAGTGAGGCATACACAATTTCTCTATGGATTTGCATGCCATTACAACATGAATTTATCTTTTTTTCCTCCAGGACGATATGATATGGCCCTTCCGGAGCTGCGCTGTGGAGGCTGCTGTGCAAGCTGGACACCAGACCTGTACGATGTACAAGTCAGCGGCTACTGGCCTGCCACAATTAATTTTTGTACTCTCTTTGACATCAGTGTTTTTCAATGCTTCAAAGAGATGAAATTGGCAGCACCTGGAAATTCCCGCCTCACCTTCATAAGAATGCTCGAGGCACAAACCACACAGCATGGCAGGGTCAGTTGGTCTATGGTATATGTACACAACATTTATGATTACCTAATTTTAATAATTCATGTAAATATAACTTGGGCTTTACTGGATCTTTTAACAGACTGGAAAAGTATGCTCCGACGCCTTTTTCAAGAGCTTCATTGAGTGGGCAATAGCTTGCTATGAGGTGGACAAGCTATGCACTGAGCAGCCTTTCACCTGCCCTGCCTGTTCTCCACAAATGCTTGCAGTGTCTGTAGATGGGAATCGGAAGCACTACCGCTTCAAAAAGGAAGGACGGTGTGTTTATATTTTATGTTACACCAGAAAACAGGCCTTAATTCTTAACCATTCCAAACTGTCAATTTAAATGATTGCATTTGCCTTGTCAATTCATATCAATGTTTGTTCTCTAGCTCTGAGGAAGGGGGTTACTTTGACGGAGTGCTTCTGTGTAAGGATGATGATGTTGCAGCATTTGTGGATGACATCCAAAGGAGGGCTAAGCATGTGAGTGTTTGCATGTTTAATCAGAAATATTCCCATTGTGCTTACTGTAACTCAAGTAAGATTTTATTTTATGTAGAACTACCATTGGCTTATTACATGCATATGAAAATACTATACTGCAAAATTACATCCTAAACTGTTAATAAATGTAACATAATTAAATGGAGCATACTATGCATGTTGTCCTCTTTGTAGGTGCCAGGAAAGGGTGTTTGTGGGAAAGCTCACTTGAATGCAGCAAAAGAAACAAGTAAGAGGGGCTGCTCCAGTCTTGATGAACAGGTATGAAGTTCAAAGTGTTTCCCTGTCATGATACTACTTTCTGTGGCATTTTGCAGTTGCATTTCACAGTCTAACCCATATAGTAGTTGTTAATAGATAATAATTTATTTGTAGAGTATATTCAACATACACATGGACTGTGTCTTCTGCATTGAACCCATTGTAACTATTTAGGAATAGTAAGCATCCATAGTCTGATACCTGGGGAACAAGTCCTCCTCTAATGCCAGTTACCCTCAATATGGGCAATGGTGGTAGTAATCTAGTATGTATATCTTTTATGATGTGAGGGAAACCGGAGCATTAGGAGCTCCTACACAAACAGTCACAGAACATGCAACCCAGGACCTGCTTGCTGTCAGGCAGCATTGCTGACCAAGTCATAGTAAAACTGTTACCTTCATTGAGAGAAAATATAGCCTTAACTAAACCACATCCAACTTAACAAAGATCACAGTTAGCTCAGTATTTATCAGTAGGCATGTTCATATATTTCCTGTTTTTTTTAATTGTTCCTCAGGGTCTCGAAGTGGCTGTGTGCCGCCATGGCATTATTCTTCGTGCCCTGAACATGTACAGGCAAGTATAATAACAATTATAATACCATTGTATTTATTTCATTTGATACATTTCTCTGATCCTCAGACAGCACTGTGCTAAATGATTTCCTATTGCTTCTCCTATGGCCACATAACAAACAAGTTTCACTAAATTTTCATTTCAGCATATAAGCATACTGTCACTATGTACTTTTCTACTGTATGAAGTTATTTTGCTCTTTATTTGGCCACGAAGGTACCACAGTTGTATGGACATCAGCCTAATGATGTAGATTGCACTAATGCAGTCTTTTCCTGTAGTGCCAACTGTTCTTCTATCTTTAAGTAGAAAATGAGTAGTATAAGATCTTTACTTAAACATGTTTCCTTTGTCTTTTTTGTGTGTGATTGTTATGTATTGTTGGCATCAGTATGACAAATAATACAATGCTGTAACGCTATCCTACAGGGGGGAAATTTTCGCCTATCCCATGTTCCTTCAGAAGGAAGTGGCATCTGTCAGTCCACCAGCCTTCTTCTGCATGGATGTAATTTGCAAGTACTGGCCTTACATGAACAGAATTTGTGAAGCCTGTCCTGAGTACAGTCACCTCACCACCATGAAGCCCTTGTTATCTGTGCTACATGCCAAAGCACATGGTATCAAGTGTGAGGTAATTTCATTTGTCCCTTCTGTTTCATTGCAACCAACAATGACATTTTACATTCATATTGTATCTTTTTGTGTGCAAGACAAAGTACATCGAAATATTTGTTGTAGTTTCGGCTTTGTGCCCCAGGACAAGGAACAACAGCTGCAAGGTTCAGCATCGACTGTCAGCTTTAAATTCATGTTTACATCCAAAATGGGTGGACTGTGCAATTCATTGTGGCTACCCCAGGATTCGGGTACTGCAACTAACTGTACAAATAAACATAAACTCAAATGAAGGACCTTTAGGATGAATTCAGTGACCGTTATTCATTGTCCCCTCTAACAGAGACCAGTGCCTCTCAATACAATTCCATCATTATTGGGAATGTAGTTACACAGTCTACTCTCCATAAGAGCAGGTTTTTTATAAAATCTCAATCACCACCCTCTTTTCACTATTATTAAAAGCATGGATCAGTGCAAGTTAAACATAGTTTGAACTAATGTGTACATAACTACTCTCAAATTAATGCTTAATGCCTGGACTATAATCTTAATCTTTGTTCCATTTCAAATTTAATATGCTGGATTATAAAGCCAAGACAGCACGGAATGTTTCACTATTACTATGAAGTAATGGCTTGCATTGTATATTTCTCTAATTATAGATCAAATGGGGAGGAGGCAGTCAGGATGGAGCTGGTTCCACTTTGGGAGAAGAGGTGGAAATGGTGAACTCCTTCCTGTCCAGGGCTGCTATAAACACAAAGTTCATGGGGAAAGGAGGTTAGTTGTGGCCTTATAGTGTTTTGTTGTACAAGCAGATTATTCTGTTGCATTACATGACTATTTGCAACATTACAGAGGTACTGTAATGTAACATTTGTACAGCATTTGTCAGTGGGAATTGTTAGGTTAACATATCCTATACAAACTGTTAAAACAAATGTCTCAAATAGTGAGTAACGTGCATTAATGTAAGCCATCAGGCACGGATGTGATGAGAAAAAGGCTTAACCTAGACTGGTTTTTGTTTTGATGAAGATAAGTCTGTGAAGGGGTGTCTGTTAAATCTTTCTTCTTTTTTCATCCGTAACAGCTCGCACAGACATGCTGACAGTCCAGATTATGGACTGGAATAAGAGGAAGATGGAGAATATGTGCAACACATTGTGCACAAGATTCCGTAAGGTGAGTGCTATCTTTTTAAAAAGGGTTAGCCAAATTGAAATATGAGTGACAAAATGCTTTACTTTGTCTTTTTCCCTGTGTCCAAAGACAAAGCAGAATCTTTTGAGGGAGAGGCAGAGCCTTGAAACCCTGAAGGGGGAGATGTCTGCCAATGACGGGACTGTGCAGCAGTGGGTCAAAGAAGTCCAAGACTGGGCTGAACATGGTAGGTGTCTATAGTCACCTATATATCAAGATTTCATGAAGAGGCCTGACAAGCTTGCATTACAGGTATAAAGAATTTTCTCACAAAACTCAACATTGCTTTTTGTTATAAAGAACCCCCCACAGCCAGTGATGATTCTCTGCTGGAAGTCAGGAAAAGAATTGAAGAGACTTCTGTGGGCTTGAGACAGCGTAGAGCACGGCTTTATAGCCAAACAGGTACAAAGTTTGTGAAAGACATCACATTTTCAATGTTTTTGCTAGAGGTGTGTAATTTCCCTCTCAGATGATTCAATGTATAATGTTGATACATGGTCTGTGAAAAGTCAAAAAAAAATGTTTATCATGTAACAATTTGTTACCTATGACACCATATTTACTCAGCTAGCTGCTATATTTATGCAACAGTGGAACAATAGGGCCCAGATGACATTCTAGCACTGGAACACAAGAAACTTGTAGCCTATTGCGCCAGCTGAATCTATGTAAAATCGTAGCTATGAATCCTAAAATGTCACAGAATTATACTCATTAAAGGTTAAACAGTATTTCTTACCAAACAGCATTATTTCTTCATTAACTGCAGCCATGCAATGCCTATTTCACTTGGTTTATTTATGACTGTATCACTTTGTGACAGACATTGATTTTTTTTTACAGATTATACTGACAATTTGTGTCACTGTTTTCTATTGAAGACACTATCTAACACTCTTGAATCAATATTGGTTATTGTTTACAACCCTATTTTTTGCACATGATTACTTCCCTTTTCATATATTGGAATGTCTTTTGTGATGTTTCCCAGACAGCAACTCTGGACGCAGTGTGATCCGCAATCGCATGTGGAGGGAAAAGAAACAGCTCGAGATCTATGTGGCTCAGCATGATGAAATGGTCCAACCCCACGAGCGAATTGGCCCTTTCAGTAACGCTTTACAAACTGGCTACATATTTCCTTGGCAGTTACCCTCAAATGGTATGCTATACGTTATTTGTCCTATCCCAATAGTTCTGCACAACTGTATAATCAGTGCTGTTGTAGTCTGATCTGTGTGTCTACTACTTGCATTTCTGGTGACATTGAAAATGAGTAGAAAATAAATTCTTTGTTCGCTGGTTTGCTTAGACAAGCAGTTTACAGAATAGCATTCACTTTTTGTAAATCACTTTCTTTGCCAAAACTGATGTAGTGAAAAATATTTGCACCTGAATGAAGACACTTCCACCCAACTGCTAGATAGAGTCAATGTACTGTATGTTTTAACACATTTACATATTTTCAGCTTTCTACATTTGTTTTACTCTGTTGACCCTGTGAACTAATACATCATAATTTTGATAATGCATTTCCAGATGGTGTGGATTTCCTTTCCAAAAAAAAAATGTTTGACAAGGTCATGCACATCAAAAGACTTGAGGAGGAGATGATGATCCTCACCACTGAAGTCAGGCAGCACTGGCAGTTCCTCAAAAGAAGGGAGCAGGCCTTCAGATGTCTACTTGATGGTAAATGATTACAAATTTTAATGACAGCACTCAATGTTTTTTTTCTGGAGAAGTTTTTTTGCTCCTCTACTGTTCGGGAGTCTTTGCGGCTTCCATACACACACTCTTCATCTGTGGATGCTTTAAGAGCAAGTTCAGTTTAATTGCACACATGCTCTTATGCACAGGATAAAATTGATCATTTATGAAACAACATACTGCATGCTTACAGTGTATGTAAATGTATGTATGTGATGACATGTTTTTATTCATAAAGTCTTTTTGACTCTTTATGTAAAGGTGGCCACTGGAGCCTCTCTGAAGAAGCTCTTCAAGGAGTTAAGGCAGAACTCAACCAAAGACTCACTCAGCTCCAGTCTCACCTTTTCACAGTGAGCAATAAATATTTGCAAGTGATCAAGGCAGGACTTGATGAGTCTGTGCTGGGCTTTGATGAGGGGGAAGAGCAGTTTGAGGAGCAAGGTGTCACAAGTGACTTGGATAGCTGCTCAGATGCGGAGGATATGGATGTGCAGGTGAGTAAAGACATGATAATTCACAACAGCACATTATATCATAGAGACAGTTCACTTTTATTTATATAACACTGACTTACAACTGAAGTTATCTAAGGGCACCTTTCATATAGCACAGGTGCAGGCTGTATTGTTTATATTATATGTATAAAGATACTGTCATGACTTCTTAATTGTTTTATTATTCAATGACAAATTCAATTTGCTATGTATGTGTAATCCACAAAGTCAACTAATTCACATTTTTCTACTCTTTTTCTCTACATCTACAGTAAAAACGTGACTGGACAGTGAAGCAGACTGTGTGCCAGAGGAGGACATCCCTAATGATGAACATTTCTTTGCCATGATATCAAAACAAAACATGGTTTAAACAAACTGATGGAAGCAGAGAAGGGTGATAGAGATGATGATCATCTGGCTCCTGTGTTCCTGTCCACCAGGAGAGACACTAAACTGAGTGCTAGGATTTGCAGATATCATCAACATATCCACCTGCTCGCTCCAGACATTGATTTGCAATAATGAAAAATGTTGCACACCAAGACCTTGCACTTTGAAGCTGGCAGGGTTACTTCCTGGACCACTTATGGACAGATCTGCCTTTGACACATGCATAGCTGTTCATTTAATTCATTTAGTTTAAAGTATTTTCACGCTAGGCATGAAGTTCCCACTGTCTCTTTTTCTTCCAGAGCCATGCCTAGTTTTTGTTATTTTAAGCATTTTAGTGTTTAGTGGATGCTTACTTTTTTGCACGTTATTTAAAATTCAGTGGAAACTCCTAATTGTTAGTATTTTTTTTAACTCATTAAATTTTTTATTACTAAAAGAAACACTAAAAATATGTGGGAAAGTCATGTCTTTCATTTTTTTACAATTGTAGTGCCAAGCCACAATCTCAGAAATTATTTGGCAATATGGTAGCATATATTACCATAGTGTAACATACATGTTAGGAGTTTCATTGTAAAATAGTTATATGTATGTGTAACTATTGCACATGCAAATTGTGCATGCAAAACTGAGTATGGCCATGAACTACAGACAAGTAACAATAACAATGTAACAATTTAGACTGACACTAACTTCTGAGGATGCATTGTAAGTTGATCAGCTGTTCATAATTTCCTGTAATTTTTCTGTTAATGTAGTTCAGCCTGTTATCCTGAAAACAACTGCTCTGATTTCTTAGATTTAGGCTGGTTAGCTAACGTGAGGTTGGAGCTGTGTGTCCATTGAAATGTTGGTGTGAAAAAGTATTTTTTTGTGAATTTCTTTGAATGATTTTGAACTTCACTTGAATAATATTTTGTAGTAATTTAACTTGTGTACTAATTTGTTAAGTGTTTTTAAACTGCTGTAATGTATTTTGAAACAGCCAACTAATCCTGTAAATCACAAAGCTTTATCTGCATGCAATAAACTTACAAATGTCAACAGCTGGTATTAAAGGATGACACAGTGTTTACATGACTCTCTGCTGAAGTCCCCTTGAGCAACACAATAAAACCTGACCTCTGAGGACATACATGTGTATTGTGGTAGTGTGTATAAGCAACAGGGTGTGATATGTCAAAATAATTTGTTTGGTTTTCCTTGACAAGTGCTAAATGTTCAGTCTGAAATCATTTGTTGTATTATTCACAATATTGCACTGGACATACACTCAAACTATATATTCCTCTTTTTTAAAAAAAAATAAAACCTCACTTGTTATCTAATAATATCTAATTCAGAGATACAGAGATATTTGTAATATATGTGGTGTTATATGGGAATTTGAGATGAGACTACAAGGGAAATTGGTTGCAAGCAAATCTACTGTGGATCCAGTGTTTGATCTTTGAGCACAAATCTAGAAAGACAATTTTGAAGGAGACCTAATTATTTTTGTGTTAGTGAATTGCCATTAGGGCCAAGTCTGTGCTCCAAATGTTTTGAATTGTGTTTGCAACATGTTGAGCAGGATAACTGAACACAACATAAAACCCATCTCAAACAACCCATTCATTCCACTTGTGGTGCGTTCAATAGCCAATCAGGTTACTGCTAGCTACCTGCAACTGCGAATAATTCTTTCTCTTCCCTCTGGTTGCGCATACACTGAGCTGTACCGTGTCTCTGGCAAGCCATAACATATGTTAATTAAATATATAACACAGTAAAACTTTTTAACCACAAAAATAGATGGAACGAGGAGGCCCCTGGTTTTGTTTAAAAACGTTGCTTAAACCATTTTGTCATTGAACACACCCTATTCAGTCGGGGAAACGGAACAGATCGAATCACGGCTAAAATAGCACTTCATAACGTATATAGTCATGTTGTTATGATGTGTCTTCGTTCACAGTACCAATAGATACGTCAAAGATATAGTTATTATGTAAAAAAAATAAGTAGATA
>JAJHUR010139872.1:0-13624 GCA_027495735.1 Lutjanus campechanus | reverse complement strand
AAAACTCCAGCAGCAGTAGATGTGAGATTGCACAGGTGAAGAGATCAAGAGAGACCTGGAATCTCACCTCCTCAGCCAGAGCGATAATGAGGAAAAATAAAAGTGCGATCAAATTTTGATTGGCAGCCAGTAGCAAAAGCCAGGGAGCAGAAGTAAACCTTTTTTTTCTCTCTTCTTTTTTTCCCCCCACCTGGCACCGTGAGCAGAAACATTTCACCTTAGGCGGCTCCTAAAATCTGTTCTGAGAATATCTGTCTGAGAAATATTTAGCAATGTAGTAGATGAACTGTTTGCTATTTTAAAAGTCTAGTAAAAAGATAGATGCTACAAAGTGTGTGTGTATAACTGACACTGCCCCTGCTCTCATATTTTATGAGTAATGGGATCTATATTGCCACAAAATAATCAGATAAAGTTATTAGATTTAATCAAAATACGTGTGAATGAGAATAGAATCACAGTTGTGGGGCTGTTGTCAGGCTGCTGTCAATCATCAACGTGTCACTGCAAATTCTTTTTAACACCATTACTTTTTTGTTTGACACATAATTAACACATGTTCTGTTATATTGGCCCGACCCATAGTTTGAATCAGTTGCTGGAAATGAATCATCTCGCAGTCCAGTTGTAAGTTTTATGTTACCACTCGGATGGTGCCGCAATGGATGAGGAAAAAAAATCTTTTCAATGGCCAGTTCAGCTACACAGTCCTGCCTGATGGGTCTGTCGACAAAACCAAAGCTATTTGCAGTTACTGTTGATTTGAAATGAGTTGTCACTGGTGTGCGTCTTGCCTCAAATATCATCTGCTGGTCAGGTACACAGCTGATGCAGACAGCCCCACTGAAACACCTTGCTTGCGACAGACCATTCAGCAATGTGCAGGGGAAACCCATGACCAGTTCTACAAGCAGAGCATTCTGTTATATGTGCTTGTCCCATAGTTTGAATCAGAAGTGAGCTCCCCTGTCACCTAAAGGCTTGTCTGTTAACGCAGTTAGCTCAACGCAAAGAAATTGAGAAGCGTCCATAGCAAGCAAAGCACGTGAGGAGGGAGATGAGCGAGAGCTGATCGAGCTGCAGCTCCACCTGAAACCAGGTAAAAGTAAAAATAAGGCTGAGCCACAGCAGAGAGAGAGAGAGAGAGAGAGAGAGAGAGAGGGAGAGAGAGGGAGAGAGGGAGAGAGGGAGAGAGAGAGAGGGGGAGAGGGGGAGAGGGAGAGAGAGAGAGGGAGAGGGAAACATGAATATCGCACATTTTGTCATTCTATTGACTGAGCTGAATAAAGGTGAGGATTTTTCTCCTCAGATGACCGTATTTTATTAATGAAATAAACTATTATTAACAATAATAATACTAAAGAAGTAAATAAATGCATATAAATAACGACCTTTTCCTAAACTACTGCTGCTTCTGTGGTGTTTGTCATGTTATTATTGGAGCATTTTTGGAGCATTTGGGTTTTTTTTTTGCCAAACGAAGTGTCTCTGAGGGTTTCTGGACAATGTATATACTGTATATATATATATTTTTCTTTATGATGGTTATTGTTGCTGATTTAGTCATGATATTTTGTTTAAACTGAAACAACCAAGGCAGTAATTTTTATTGACTTTTCCTAAAAGTGTCTGTATTGTTGTTTTAAAATGTTTTTCATATAAATTAGCCAAAAGGCAAAGAAAATGTGGTCATTTGACCAGTTTCAGTCATAGGTGGTCATACTGACCACACTGTAATATTGTTACTTTTTTGCACAGTTGGAGATGCATGTTGGCTGCTTAGCAACTATTATTGTGTCGATGAAACTTCACAAGCGGTCTCCATCGCCAGTTTCCTGACATTAAAATACAAATAATTAATTAATTAGACTCAGTTAAAAATAAAGTAGGGGAGACCAGGGACAGTTGTACCACTTTTTGTCTCAGTATCTATAACTGGCTGAATGTTTGCGTTCAAGTTATTAATTAGCAATGTTTCCAACTTATTTATTTTTGCACTAATTTCCAGCCTTTTCCCATAGGCTGTGATTATTATTTGCAATGTTTCTAAGTGGAAATGTGTTATTAACGTTAAAATAACATGTTTATAATCATATCAGTAAGGGATAATCCACTTGAAGCGAACTTTTTCAGGCCTCTGAAACGGTGCGTACCAGAAAAACTGCTTCAGCTGAATGTTAAATACAATAAGGAGTATTTAAATCCCTGTGACACGGCCGACTCTTTTGACTGATCGGCCGCTGACATTTTCTCACTTATCAAGATCACAGAAGACAACTGCATCTAAAACATGAATCAGATGAAATACAGGATAAAAAAAAAAAAAGATAAGAAAGAAGAGAAGGGTAAGAATATTACAAGCATGAAAAGAGAAGTCTGAATCAAAAGAGCAACATAAAGTGTGTGTGTTGTGATTTTGCTTGCTATCATTAGTTGTAAAACACACTGACACACATGTACAGCATGTTTTGCCTGATGAATCCAGCTCCAATTAACCAAACTAAACCCCCATTAAAGAGGAATATGCATGACTTTAGTGGACAAAATATCAACTCATATCCAGTCATACACACTATTGGCCATTCCTCTGTATTCTGAGTATTCTGAGCAGGAGTGTAATGTATATTTTGCAGTACAGAAAAAGGCAGAGTCTCTGCAGGCTGGTCAGCTAATTAAACGACTGCTTGGCCTCAGCGGCAGTTAATGCTGTTCAATTATGAATGAGAGAGATGGGGTGAAGAGGGCAGCGCAATCAATGGGAGGGAGGGCTGTAGGGATGGACGGAGGGACGGCGCAAAGATGGGATAAAAGGGATAAACGTGGGGAAGGAGTTGAAAGGAAGGGAGCAAATAAAGGATGAAGGGTAAAGAAGAAATCAAAGAAGAAAGGGGAAGTTTGAAATCAGAGACCACGGAAGGAAAGGGAGAGAAAGAAAGTGCGCTCTTCAAATAAACACAGGTGGAGGTTCACACTTGATGTTGTGCCGGTGTTCTGCTGCTTTGAACCAGACAGTGGAGGGTCTAATTTAGTGTCAGCCTGGCTGAAACGGGCCCTTTGGCGACATGGCACCCGGTGTTTGTTTTGGTCTACCTGACAGCCAGAGGCACCTCTCTTTATCTCTCTCTCCTCCTTCACTGTCACTGTCTCCTCTGTCTTTGTCTTCGATATACGTTGTTTCTCTCTGCTGCTGTCACCTGCCTCTCTGTTGTTTCTGTCCCTGCCTCACATTGTCTTGTCTTTCTTTTCAATCTCTCTTAATCCTTCTCTTTTGCTTCTCTAAAATGTGATTGTACTGAGTCACCTGCAGTCTGACAGAGAGTCTTCTAATAATCAAAATAGCCTCGAGTAACATGATACGGTGGACTGACTGTTGGCTAAGCCCTGCTCCCTTGAGTTACAATTGCTTGGCCCGTCGAGCATTATTGCCAACTTAGCAACTTTCTCACCAAGTATTGCAACTCTGAAGACCCCTTTAGCAATTTTTTTCAGCAACTAAGGAAGGGACTTTTTGGCCAAACTTTAACTCCTCTATCTTGAGAACAATCACCAATATTTGTAATTAAAGTGATATTCCACTTTGTGAGAATAAGCCACTCAGTATGTACTCACCACTATGCCGATGTGATCATAAGTGAAGGTCTTCAGTTCACAAAACAATCCTGGAGTTTTAGGAGAAACAGGGTAGCAGCCTCATCCAGTACAATGGCAGTGAATGGTGACCACAGATAAAACGTTAAAAAAAGCACACAAAACAAACACAAACTGTCTCCATCCTGCTTGTGTGGTGTAATCCAAGTGTCTGTGAGCTGCGACATTAAAAATTAACCGCAAAAGACGCCATTTACGCCATGTTTTTAGCAGAAATGTCAACTGTAGCATGTAGCCAGTAGGATGTAAACATGGCGTCGATCTCATGAGACTTTGTGTATATCTTAATGGACGCACGTGCGGAAGTCTTGCGATGCCAAAAAGATACACTAACATAATAAATGTATTAATCTCTTAGTCAGGTATTTATCATGACAGATAATAAAGAGTTTGGAAGTCAGAGATCAAAATGGCGCTAATGCTCATTCTAGTATGGAATTCTGGCACTTCACTTCAAGGGTTAAACCAGCATGTGGGTTGATTCTGCTAACACTGGGTAATTAGAAAATACCAACTGTAGCTTTAATATGTTCTCATGTGCTCTCAGTACATGTCTTTGCTTCATGAACTTTGCCTCAACCAGTAGTGAAGACATGTTACAGTTTTTCCTGCTCTGAAACGCTGGGGGTGTGTCCACTCCGCTGTCTCAGTGTCAAACACCACTACGACCTGAAAACAACCTGAAACATGGACGCTCCGTCTAGAAGCTTTATTAGACATGTACAGACATGACAGTGTCTTTTTTTTTTTCTTCTGTGTCAATATCAGGAACTGAAGTGAGCTGAAGTGAACTGCTGGGCTGATTTGGACTGAGAGAGTCACTGAAGGTACGTTCGTAACTGACTGTGAGAGGAGGGGCAGGTGGTGTCGTTCATGTGTGAGTTCATGGGTTTATGTAGTGTTGGGGGACTATGGCTCCGGCACGTCACCGAGCCATGTTTCACTGCCACCCCAAAAATCATGAAGACAAGTTTTCTACAACTACATTCTAACATGTAAAATGTGTTTAGAAGAAAAAAAAACTGCCCTTTTTCCTTGACCAGGACTGTAATTCTAGCCAACAACTGTGGATTTTGTTAGCTGAAAAGACATCTATCACCAGCACATCTCAGGCTGAGGTAGCTCATGTAAGCTAAAGCTTGGTCAAAAACAGGCTTTTTAAAATTCCTAGCCAACTCTTCTTGAGGTAAACACCACGTGAGAGGGTCCTGAATGTGTTCTTGATGGTTCTGTACATGATACTGTGGTAAAAGACAAGAAAGATGTCCTGGGCAAAAAAGTAAGCAGCCTGATGATCGATAAAAGAGTTTATTCAGCAGCTAGTTAGACCTAGAATTACTCTTAATTAATTAATCTTATAAGATTATAATTAATTATTATTATTATTATTTTAACCCTATGCTGGCTAATGCTCACTATAGAAAAACGTACTTGAACCAGAAACACAGTGAGATTAGATCTCTGTTTTAATGACGGTATTTTTAGGTGTTACTTTTACAGGAGAAAAGTATTTGAGAATAAGGAACAGCTGCTTAAATTAAAGAAGATAAACAGATCAAAACTTTGCACTTATGTGTGTGGTTTTGGAAAGGTGATTAAAAAACACAAGACCACAACTAAACATCTTTCTCGCAACAGCCTCATGCGCACCGTTTCAGCTTTGAGGGAAAAAATCCAAGGCTTGACAGACCTGTCGTGCATAGTTACAGTTGCCAAGCTGCGATTGGACAATTGCCATTCAGGGGGAGGGGTTTGGCTAATAGTCAGCTATGAATTGGTATGCAGAGACTGCAGCAGAAATCCTCCCAGAAATAAAGGTGTTTTTTTTTTTCCTTTTCTGGAATTGCAGCCTTGTTTTCATAGAGACCAGTAAATATTATGTGGATGTGATGTTAATTAGATTCAAAACAACAAAATATTCATAATCACAGAAAACAAGAAGTTGTTTGGGTGTTTTATTTCCATGTCAGAGTTTGTCTCGCTTTGTTTGTCTTATTTTCTGTCTGAATTAATATTTTCTGCATTAGAATAAAAAAAATTAATTAAATGAAATACATGACATACAGGACAGCTGCTGCTGGTTTCCTTGAGTATTTGAGTACATAATACTGCATATGTAGTATATACACGTACGCACAAACATATAGACAAATGTGGACACACACACACACACACACACACACACACACACACACACACACACACAGAATTAAATCAGTGTAGAGCTTGGCACTTGTGCCTCCCTGGCCCCCAACCCTGCTGGCTGATTCAATTTTCTGGGCAGATCTGCCGACAGTGACCGCTAACATTCACCTTTAGATGGAGAGAGAGAGAGAGAGAAGAGGGAGAGGAAGCAACGGGGATGGCAGGTTGGGAGAGGCAAAGAGGGGGTGAGAGAAAAGGTGACTGTTACTGAATACTTTCAGAGTTGGGGGGGTGAAGGGGGGGTGACGAAGGTGAACGCCAGTGCTGCTCCTGAAGGGAAGTGGACGAGGAGGAGAGAGTGAGTGTGCCAACACTCTGCTTTACTCTGGAGAAGCGCAGTGTGAGGAGAGGAGAGGACACACGCAGAGCGAAGCGTCATGCCTCATGTCTTCTGTGTGGCTTCATGGGAAAAATTAAATTAAAACACTTCTGAGCAAGCAGCAGTGATTTGTGTTACACTTCTGGCTACACTCTGTTGGTGTTGAATTCTTTTTTCCCTGTGGATAATCTGACCTGATGCACATATGTTAGATGTTTCTCTCTCAGCTACAGTGAGGACATGATTCCCATATTAAAGCCATTATTCAAATAATAGCAATTCTCTTCTTAAGAGAAATGCCAGTTTCACTAACTATTTAATTCCAGCGTCTGCTTTTTCTGCTTTTCTCTTAATGAAACTCAACACTATCTGCCGTGATTTTCACATTAAAAGCCTTCAAAAAAGGGCTGTTTTTTAATTTAAAAATTATGCATGAAGTAACGCTGATGGAACTATTGCTATGGAGATGTTAATTGCTTTGAATTTATCAGGACAACAAGTAAACATGGAGAGCCTGGTTAGAATTAGCATGAGGTATTAGGCTAGCTTTAACGCTGAAAAACACACACTTATACCACCTTAAAGGAAAGAATACGTGATATACTCCCTGTACTTAAATCATAAATTGAGCATGGTATGTCATCAGAAATCAAGGCAGTGGTTCCCAAACTTTTTCTGGCATGCCCCCCTTTCAGTGGCCAACAAAAGTTTGAGCCCCCCACTCCAAAATTTTTAATCAATCATCACCAGTAACTGCAGATGGAACTGATGAAAAACGAATCAGGATAGAAGGAGACTCTTGTTTATTTCCTCTATGTAGATCATATTCATTCTCCATCCATTCTGGTCAGGCATGTCTATTTTTGTTTACCTGTTTCACGTTATTTAACATGAATGTTTATGAGTCATTATTAATAATCTTTTCGAAGGAGTAAATGTTTAATGATTTATGAATGGATAGTATGAACACGTAACCAAGTGCCAATAAAAATCATCCAAATGTTTTTCAAAATTCACCTTTTTAAACTCCAGTCAAGAATATATGTGCTGTCATAAATTAGGTGTGTGTTATGGTAATTACATACAATCTGGCTTAAAATAACAGTATTTGATTTTGCTGTCTTTTTGAAGATTAATTTTATTTGTAGTGCCTGTTATTTTCTAAACATTTATAAAAAATAATTTTTATTTAAAACGATGATTCAGTTTTAAATACCTGTGTTCACTTGTTAGAAGAGGGAAAAAAGGATGGGAGGATGGCAGAAAGGAGGGAGGGGACGTCCATACAAAGTGAAATTAAAAAACACAGACCCAAGCTTTTGGGCACGTGTTACATCTTGTGTAATAATCCAATATCTTTCCTCATGATAAGAGATGGCAAATCTTGTCTACACACACACACACACACACACACACACACAGAGAGAGAGAGATCTCCCGTATGGCTTCCTCCTCTTCAAAGCGTTTGTCCCGCCGTGTTCAAACTCTGTCATTAAAAGTGATCCTTGACGGAAGCTGCACGGAAAGGAGGAGGAGGAGGAGGAGGAGGGAGGAGGAGGGAGGGGGGGGGCACAGATGGAGAGATGTGAAGGTATCTAATCAGGGATCAGGAGAGGAAGAGACTAAAGGAGAGAGGACGGGATGGGACATGGAGAGGGGAGAGAAGGAGAGAAGGAGAGGAGGAGGAGGAGACGAGGGGAGGGCAGCACTCTGATTCTGCTAATTGGAGGCTTTCTAGAAAAATGACCTGAATGCTGCAATTATATTCCCCGAGAGAGACTTCATTAACACACACACACAGACTCACACACACACAAAGGCTTATGTAGAAACACGACATCCCTACATTCACACACAAACACATGGTCTAATGCAAGAATATTCCTCACTTTCAGCCAGCGTACACACATTAGTAGTAATATAAAACTGTTTGCCGTCATGTAAAACAGAAGGCCGTTCTTTGGATACACTTTTCTAAAGAGCTCTGTCTGTAAAAGTGTTGTGAACCTTGAGTTTGAGCGAGGTTTTACACCCAAAGTTCAACTAAATTCAACTCTGGTCCAGAGACTCTCTGAGCTATACAAGCTGTCCACTTAAATTCTGTCAGACAGGAGGCGGAAATTTTACCAAGGCTGCTCTGTCTGCAAAGAAGAATGGCACATTTAATTTAGTAGAACTTAAAGTTGTATAACTGTGCATGTTGATCAAAAAGTCACAAACAATTTCACACTTTGCTCAAATTAGGTTTTGGTAGGAGCAGGAGTTGAATGATTCATCTTTTTTAGTTTTATTTAAAAGGATCTTTGAGCAGCATTTCTGCTGATGATCACAGTAATCGGTAATTATCTTGACTAAGTTATCATATTCTGCTTTTCCGTCTGACAAATATATATATGTATATATATATATATATATATATATATATATATATATATATATATATATATATATATATATATATATATATATCACTCATTCTTGATCATTTGGACTGAACCATATTTTGACTCTTGGTATCTTGTAACCGGCCAACCTCCTGATTACATTTTTTTATGTCTTACAGACTTGACAAAATGTTACATTTTTTCCTTTCACAGCAAAGTCGTAGTGAGCAGCCATTTTATTTTTTTAAAGCTCAGAGTTCTCTTAATGTTAATCAGAATCACATTTTTAATAATTTAGCTTTGATTCAGAAGGGCTACAGAGTTGACATGTTATGGTTGAGACACATCTGATAGTGATATTATTTCATTAATTTGTTGAAAAATATAAAGTATATAAAGTGCTTGAGCAGTATTCCTGACTTTTTTAAACCAGGAATTGAGACAGGAGTCCTTACAGTATAGCTAAAACTTTTTATGCCTGATTAAATCATGATTTTACGATATTAGATATTATTGATGGAAAACTAAGACACAATTTTAAAGGGCCAATATTAAAAAAAAAAAAAATCGATTTTCAAATAAAGCAAATAATATCTCCTAACAAAACCCCCCCCAAAAAACTCAAGTATATAAACATGCTGAAAACAGCAAATTAGTGCCTGGGACACTAACATATGAACGTAAACAAGCTAACAGCTGTTATCTTTCATTTTGCAGTGATGTAGTTATTTTAGTGTCAGGGATTCCGACCTGCAAGTGTTCCACCAAAACAAGTTCCCCCTTCAAAGTATTTTGCTGCAGCACCGTCACTGCATCCCGGGCTTAATGTTGCCCAAGATGTTTGTGATTGGTTTAAAGAAGGTAAACAAAGTACGGTGGGGTTTTTTTTCCCATATAGCAGAATATCAAGGTGTGGATGCAGACCTTTCTCCAGCACTGAGCTGTGTGGAGAGAGGTCTGGCTATGCAGGACTGCATGAAGCTAAACACTTGGTTAATGTTGTGAAAAGGCAGCCATTTGGTAAGACTTAGGCGTGCTAAACTATCGATGTGATGTGTGAAGTGACCTAAGTTACATATTGTTGCTGTTGGGCGCAACCCATATTTTGACTTTTTTTTTTTTAAATATAAATCAATGGTAGGTTTTACAATTATTTAACTTTTGAAAACTATTTTAAAAAAGAGCTGCTAACTTTGACTAAGCAGCAATTACTTTAAAGGGATAGGTCACCCAAAAATACAAATTCAGCCATTATCTACTTACCTTCGTGCAGATTGAAGGTCAGGTGTTTAGTTTTTTTAGTCCACAAAACACTGCTGGTAAACAGGTTTGCAGAATCTCCCAAAGAATTGAAGTGAATGGTAACTAGAAAAAACATACATAAAATGCCTGTTCTCATCTGGTGTAAGCCGAGTCTCTAAAAACTCTGACATGCTGTTCATATGTGTGCGCACACGGACACACCACACACACAGTTCAAACGCTGTGCACGTGCATGTGCACGTGATCTGCAGTGAAGAGTCAGGCTAAAAACATGGTGTAAATGACGTCTTTCAAGTATGTTGAGGCTTTAGGAGACTTGGATTACACCAGACGGGCAGTATGGAGACATTTTATTTTATTATTTTTTGTTGTTGTTGTTTGGGGTTGTTTTGGGAAATTCTGCAACACTGTTTTCCTATGAAACTCCAGCAGTGTTTTGTGGATTAAAAAACTAAACCTGACCTTCAATCGATATGAGCGTGAGTAGATAAAGACTGAATTTTCATTTTTGAGTGAACTATCCCTTTAAAAACACATTTTCTCCCCCTACAGTTGCTAAAATGTAACAAGTTTTGACATACAAAGTTTCAGCCCAACAGTGATGACATGTAACTTAACTAAAGTAACTTCAAACTTTAAATAAAATCCCTGCTCTTTAGTCATAATTGCTGCTCACACTGGTGGTCCAGGCTGAAGAATAAACCTAAATATTGCTCCTAATAAGCTGCATGTACAGGCGACAGGCTGGATTACACACTAATGAAAACATGCTCTGCCAACAGATCCCTTAAATCTTACATACTGGACCTTTAATGCACTGCAGCTCTGCACTCCACCTAAAAAAACCCACAACACTACACTTTGTCATTTCACAAAGGTGGACGCAGAGCGATAGATAACGGTGAGAAAGGTGAAATGTATCAAAGAAGACAGGCAGTCAGACAGAGAGTGAAGCAGGAAGCCCTGAGATGGACAGAGTGATACATTGATAGACAGATAGAAAGACAGAGAGGCAGGCAAAGAGGGAAGCACAGAAACAGAGGAGGTCACATATGCTCACTTCCATAGACATAAGCCCTGATTAAATTGAGTGTGTAGTAGCTGGCCGCTCTTCAGGTGTGTGTGTGTGTGTGTGAGAGAGAGTGCGGGCGAGAGTGTGAGTCCTGTAATATTGTCTGTGGTCCCATGGGCTGTAGCTGAGCAAACTCAATCAACTCCCACTCACCTCTGTACCCCCCCCCCCCCCCCCCCCCCCCCCCAGGAGTAGACACCGGCCCAGCCTCTCCTCTGGCCTGAGAGACAGACAGAGACAGAGAGACAGACAGAGAGACAGGCAGAGACAGAGGATTAGACAGTGTGTCTGTGAAAGAGAAAGTGCATCAATGTGTGGGGTATGTAAGAGAGCGACTGTGTGTGTGTGTGTGTGTGTGTGGGCACATGTTCAGGTGTGCCCTTGAAAGAATCAAAAGCCTCTGCAGATTGAATGCATCAGTATGAGAGACGGAGGTGTTCACGTGTGTTTAGCTTTCACGTGTATGCGTGTGTGTGTACACACACACACACACACAGTAAAACAAAGGTGCTAACTGGATCCAATTTTTTTTATGGAAGTGATGTCATAGATTAACCTTTTTTAATTTTACAAAGAACCTTTTACCAAAAGGTTCTTAAAAGATTTTTTCAAAGAAAAAAGATAAATTCCCCCCCACACACACTCATCACCTCTTCTTTTTTCTTAAAAAAAAGCGCAGATTTTTGGTTACAAGGAGCTTCCTAAAGACATGGCAACCATAAAGTGACATCATGATTAAATACAGCCCATAACTGACCCTTCACTAAGTCCCACCCTTCTTACTTACTGTAGCTTGTCAAGCTTTTGACAAGCTTTTCATACCTGATTAGCAGCTGTTTTGAGCTCCAAAGAGACTTCCTGCAGTGACGCTTCTTCATCTACAAATAAAGCATATTTTGTTAGATTATTTGTAATCCTCAGGCTTTTTGGTAACGTTACTTAAAAAACTAAGGACAGAGTGTGGTTTTTGTTCTTCCTGGAACAAGTTGCCTTTTGTTTTTTAATGAATTCTACAAAAACACACACACACACACACACACACACACACAAAAAAAAACTTTTTAAAAGTCTTTTTGCAATTTTCTCTTAGTCCAGCGATTGCATTGCCAGAAATGCCTAAAAGAGTTGTAACTTGCATTGCAATTTTTTAGAAAAGCTGTTGTGAAATCAGGCAGCAGGCCTCAACAATCCCAAAATAAGCCCATAAAATTCTTGAGGGACTGCTTATAGTCCCTTCACTCTTTCCTCAAGAGGCTCTTGCCTCTTGCCAGACTGCCACTGTAAGTAAGAATTAGTTCTTAATGACTTGCCTGGTTAAATAAAAGTAAAATAAAAATGAATAATATGAAATAAAAAGCTTTCCACTCTCACACTGCACAGATGTTGTTTACAGTGATAACAGCCGGATGGACAAAAATGTTTTGTGTGATTTTCTACGAGACCTGATCAAGTAAAAGGCTTGTTGGATATTAGTCCTGAGTGTGACCCTCTTTTTGCTACACAACGGTAGCAGATTTAAGATTGAAGTTGGGAGTAGTTGTTGAAACACAGAAAGTTAACAGAGACAGCTTCTTATTTCTGGCTGACGACCGTGAAATTTGTTGGCTAAAAAGGCGACTATTGCCAGTAGATTTCATAAGTGTAGCTGGCTAATGTGAGCTAATGCTAATGATTTTACTCCTTGAGTCAGCTGACAAGTCTGTCTCCAGCTGACTTTATGTTTCCATCTGATCGTGTTATTTAACGGCTGCGTACATGATGTAACATTTAAAGACTGGGGCTAAAGCTAGCTTACGCGCCAGCAACCATTGGTCAGATGGTGAAATTTGAAACGTGCATGTGTACAATAGATGACAGAACTACACTCATTAGTGTAGTGCAGGGATCAGATTAAGTGCAGTGGTTTTTTGCAGTTTTTTGTCTTATCACGTCTTCTTTCTGCTTCCATCATGAGCAGGAGACATTTTCTTCAACTTATTTTGACTGTTTAATTGCCTTCTCTCCTCTTTCTGCATATTCATCCAATGGTCAGGTGTGTAATGGTAGAGAAACACACACACACACACTCTCTCAAGCATCACTAACCTCTGGTCCTGCCTGCACAGCTGTCAATCAGCAACATCTGCCATGACAATCCGTTGCCGTGGGAATCGAAGGTCTACATGCAAAGGGACGGAAAGTGGCACGTGGGTGCGGGCGGCACCGGCGGAGACAGCACCAATCAATCAGCTGATCAATCATAATTGGCTCATATGCATATTTGCCATATATTCACAATCATCATTCATTTATGCAAATCCGGAGCAGGATATAGGCTCCAGGGAGAGAGGGAGGTCAGGACTGAACCGGACCTGTTGGTCGCTGAGAAATCAAATTAGAGCTTTATTTAGATTTATGCAGATGTTAACAGTAATGATATACAGCAGCCACAGCGCCCTTCTGTGTCACTGAAGACATTAATGCATCTACGGCAGGAGCACCGAGACACACCGTCTTCCTGTTCAAATACACACACCGAGTTTAAAATACAAGACTAACCCGTGAGCCTCATTTGTATTGCAACCTAAAGCAGGAATCTTATATTCATGATATTCCCAATTTTGGAGTCGACGGTGTCTGAGTCTCTGTGTGGCTGTCTCACAGTGTCAGTCTGACTGTTGAATAAGAACTTCACCAGAACTACTGGACTTCAAGCATTTGCAAGACTCGGCCCAAAAACCTGAACCTGGATTT